>JAUOZQ010000216.1:0-73718 GCA_030710315.1 Anomotaenia brevis
GAAAAGTAGCCCTTGAAAAAGCTAATCCTGCTTTACCTGTTGAGGAACTGGCAAATGACCTAAGTTCAAACCCTAGAACTCTTCATCCTCTTATCGAAAAACCTGGAAATTACCCTGAAGGTGGCGATCCCAAACGTTCTCTTATCTCCAGTTCAAGGCACCTGCTATCATTACATGTCATCTTATTATGCCTTACAGTCTCATTCCAATGCTGCCGCATTTTTGCTTTCACGGCTAACCATCATGACACAATTGAATCTACAGCTGAGTTCATTCGAGGATTCCACTCATTTACTGGCCACGTCGTCATCAAGCATACGAACAAACCAGTTTTTAAATTTGTTGATTAATCCGCCAAGAATGCTTATTAGGCAGTGAATCAAAACCACTCAAATGATTATCTTCCTTAATCACAATTGTTAAAGCCTTACATAAGATATTTTGTCTTTGTATTTCAGATCATATTTTGAGATCACTATCGATTATCGGTTAAAAAGGGGAATTTTTGAGGTTATAATAACACCCATTAGCAACTTATCAGCAGATCGAATGACTCATCATTTAGAAATCCAGAAATTTCGCACTTTTCAACGAATTCAAGTAATTGTGTTAATTTGTTTTCCAAAGAGGATTTTGAAAAGAGTCTAGATTCATTGAATATTCGGGAACTTAATTATCATTTTATTTCACAAGTTTGGCTGGCAATTTATCTAAAATGAAAAATTAAATTATAGAATATTTATAAGTTTAAATGGCGAAAAACATTTTTACTATCTTATGAAGCACTTAAAAGGTTTAAATTTGTTTAACAGAACAATTAATTTAGCAATTCGCTTGATTGAAAACCTGATGATGTGAGAGCACACGAATTTCATTGGAGGAAAGTAGTGTTTTATGAATTTAAGAGAGGCAACTCAGCAGTCAACACAGTAGCCGAGATTCCATCGAACAATCGACACCCTTTGAGTTCGATGATAAGCTGCATTTTGAAGAAACAGTCCTTGAAAATGCTAATTCTGATTGTTGAGTAGAAATGCTAATTGATTTCAGTTCAAGCCAAACACCCAAAAAATGGATAATTTTCCAAACTTAGAAAATGCTTTTTCGTGAATCATTCCAGAATTTGAGTTAAAATCTGCACTCATCTCCTCCATTTTCCCTGACTCGTTTCAAATTTTGGTAGATGTACTTTCAACTGTCACAGTAGAGTGTGGCTTCATAACGGGGAATTGATTGCCACTTAAAATGTGAGAAGACAAATTTTAATAAAAACCGTCTATTTAAACACTGATGAAATGCTATATCTGATTCAAGGTGACATCCGTAAAACTATATAAATTGACTGAAAGGAGTTTTAAGTCCCGATTCGACAACTGGTCATCCCTCCATTCTCATCAACTTGTTTCACATTTTCTGGTGAAAAGACTTGCGACTTGTGTCAAAAATCAACCTTACATCGAAATGCAAATCGTAGTGGACAGTGGATTCGTGAAGCAAAGGACCCCAGCCTCACAAAATTTCATTTTTTGGAAGAAATATTTGCTAAATGGACGTCTATTGCATTCATATATTATTTAGAACATAAATCTATAGGAGTAAATAAACGAGCAAACTATGAGTCAGTTCAAAAGTGGGGAAAGAGCTCAGGGGAAGCCGAGAGCATCCAGCTGTGCGATGTAGCCGTCGGCCATTGCAAGGAAGTATTTGGACTCCGCCTTGATCTGCACAGTGGATATGTACTGCGTCGTTGGTTGAGTAGCTGCATTTGGAAAGCCCGCAGTCGAATATGTCACCGTTGCGTAGTCAATGATCACTGGTTTCATCGTCTCTTCTCCCGTTTGCAAGGCTCTTTTCTTGGCATTCGTTTGACTGTTTGACGATGAGGAGGTGGATGAGGAGGAGGTGATGGATTCCTGTCTACCGCCCATTTGGAGTCAAGTTGTGTGCGTGAATGATTTTGAATCAGCGGAGACCTCCTTATATAGGCAATCGGGTATCGATTAGACCGATTGTGCTCATTTAAACACCCTCCAGTAGGTCATTAATTAACCCAGGTCATGTTTAAGACCAGGTGGGAGAGTTAATTTGGGTCACAGCGGCAAAATTCTTACAATTATTACGATTGGGTCATTATTTGTTCTATTTGCCGATTTGACCTCTAGTATAAATAACTAATAATTTCTTCCTAACAATGGCATTTGGTCATGTCTAATATTTTTTAAAACACGTAAGTTACTCCACCAAATATCTCCAGCTCAATTTCTTGGTTAAGGAGCCTAAAATCCACCAAAAATTCAAAGATTTTTTCTCTATCGTCGCTGGTGTCCAAATAACCACAGTTTCCGCTTGAGCGGAAGTGATGAGGCTCCTATTCCTCTGAGTGGCTTCAATAGCACCAACGATAGCAATCAATTTAAATCTTTGTTCTACATGGAGCTCAAATGATGGGATAGTGACCTCCTAATCCACCAAGTTAGTGTTTACGGAGCCATCGAGTTTATTTGATCAATTTCTTCAAGATGTCCATGGTAACACTGTAACTCTCTGTAAAAATGGATCATTTATGGAAATTTCAAGTTTCGTGGGCAGTAGCAGTTTGCTGAGCGGGAGACGACCCTAGCCACAGCCACCAAGAAGGGAACTCCGTGGGCAATGGTTCCCTTTCAACCAATCTGTTGGGACCGCCGAAGAAATGCTGCCAGCTATTGCTGTACCAAGATAAGCTCAGTTTCTACTCCTAGCAGTTTGAAAGTTGAACCCAGCTTTGAATGGAATGCAATGAAATGGAATGGGATGGACATGCTCTAGTGAATCAAGCTGAAAAACGATCAAAGAGGAATTTGGTTGGGGGAAATTCCTCAACCGCATTGCCCATTCTGCTAACTAACATTTGTTTCTTAACTTACGAATTCATCTCTTGAGAAACAGATTTGCAACGCAGCATTAGGGGAATGAAACTGATATTACGAGTTGTTTGAATAGTCAAAACTAAGGAATTTTGCAATAACGAAGGCATAAATAAGCTTTTGAGTGGATTAAAGAAACCCTTGGGTAATTATCGAAAGAATAATGGTGAGAGATTCCTTCGCTAAATGCAACATTTGGTCGCTGGTTTTAGTTATTAATTCAAAATCCGGGCAGAACCTAAGTAGGTACCTGGTAGGTATTCGCTTCACTCTCTAAGCCTGTTTTCGTGTGCCCCTGTTTCCTAAGTCACAGAATAGCACTCATTATTGCAAATTGGACTGAGACCCTTATAATTTGAACTCGATTTACCAAATAATTATAGAAACCCTCCATTATGCCTACAAAAATCCGTTTATATGCCTCCAATTTCGGTCTGAGTCTACTCAACTGTGCACACTACGATGTTCTCAGATAGCGAAGAGTGGAAGTCAAAGCAATCCTCTGTCTGCATCAACACTCCCAACTAACCCACTTCAAGTTACAAGTTCTCCGAGTCCCCATTCGAGTAACTGGACCAGAGTTTCTCCTACACTACGAGGCTTCAAATGTGCGTTCAACGACAATGCACTATACCCTCCCTCATCGTCCAAAGGTGAGCTGGGATCATTATCTTCCTTGCACTCAAATGGAAGAGGTGTCAACGATTATCATAGAGGTCTTTCTACCTCCGTTCGGGGCTGCGGGACCGAAATTCTCTGATTCTCTCACTGGTTCAAATTTTTTCAGTATGTCAATACTGGTGTCGCGCTTTCGTAGACTTTGTGAAATCTCAACGGACTCAACAGACTTCAAGTGATAATCGTCCGTCATCTGCATTCGGTGCCATCCATACTAATGAGGATTCTGTCAATTCCTTCGCTTCAACCCCATTTGAAAGAAGCCTGAGATCGTGGTCACGGATAAACTTTCGTCCTGAATGTGGACTGAACTTCTATCACTACCACAAACCTTCATCATTAGCGTCATCATCGTCATCGTCATCGTCATGGAACATGTGGAGAAAATTGGACGAAAATGGAATTCCTTATGAGAAGCCTCGGTTGTGTTAAACACCAATAATTAGTACCACAGTTTATCTTCTGTAGGTCACAGTAAAAGTGTTATCGAATCATTGAGTTCATTCGGTTTTATTGTTGGGTTTGTTCAATAACGGGAAAGTTATGACTAGTGATAATATTTGTTTCCGTGATTCCCATTGGTTCCTTTAGTTAATTTATATTTAATTCGAATGCGATTTTTAATTTAACTTGTTGAAATATTAACTATCCTTCATATTAATATACAAAAATGGTTAAAGAGTAGATTAAATTGGCGGAAGTCGATGTAAAAATGCACTTTTCAAAAGAAGATGGTAGCGTGAATTCGACTTACACTCAAAACTTGGATGTGTACAATTTGGAATATCTAAAAGCAAGCAAGACTGAAATTGTAAATTTTCCTTTAATTTATTTATTGTGTTTAACTTTTGGAAGCCATGTTAATTTTGTCAACATTATAAACGCTCTTTTCTATGTATTGGCAGCATTCGTTGTGTTATCGTTTCAATAGACACCGAATAAGAGGAAAAATACAGAGTGTGCCAAATGAATTTAACGCTTTCTACCGAAAGAGGAAAGGTTGTAAGGAGCAACGAAATTGAAATAATTTGAAAGAAACTCACTAGTCAGGAAAAGTCCACCGTTCTCCTCACGGTTTAATCAGGTTGTCTGATAAGTTCAGTACGAATTTTGAATATGTAAAACAAGCGAAAGACTGTTGCATTCATTAAAGATTCAGTCATCAACACACTTTTCAGGCTTATCTATGCTTTCCCTACATATGCTAAGAAGCTTAATAATATCTTCATAATTATAAAATTCTTTTGTTTTTATTGATAAAAAACTCACCAATATCTGTTTCAACTTCTTCCTTCGGCATAGCAAATAAACCGTTTCTTTAAAATGACTTCGTAAGCTAAGAAACGAATGGCAGTCCGAAGAAACAGGGTTCGTGCGATCTCCTGATGGAACGGCATCACCTCCTTTTGGATTCACTGGAGCAGCTTGGTGCAACCGCCTAATTGCTGGATAGTAGCAATTCAAAGTGGATTTTTCCTTGGCCAACTCACCACGAATTTATTTTCAATGGTTGAGACTTCCCCGCTTACGAAGCGACTGTCCATGACACTTAACACTTAATACTTCAATATAAGATCCAGTTTTCAATCGCCAGTCACAAGTCCATCAACCAAGAAACGTGAAACGAGTTTGCGAGACCGGAAAGATGAGCGGATGACGTCAACTGGAGATTTGAGATTGTGTGTAGACAATTCATTGGTAGGCACCAGTCTTCCGACTTATGAAAATGATGATTTTAGCCAAGCTTAGTTGCCAACTCCCGAAATGATAAAGCGGGATAAGCTTACCATCAAATTCATTTCATCCTAGTGCCACTTCTGAGTTTTGCACACCATTTTCCCTCATTTGGCATATTCCTCTTCTTAAATTGAGTGACTATTTTTAGCCTCAGAAAACATTATATTCCTCAAGTGTTTTAAACTGTCAAGTTTGCATTTGATTGCTTCGAAAAACAATATGTTATGCTAAGCTCTATACGATATTAAAATATTCTTTAAATTTCAATCACTTCTCACAATATGAGACACTGTCTTCGAGAATTCCTCTAATAAACGCTACAAAAGCGTAGCTAATATATTGCAGAATTATTGCAGCTTCAAGACCCTCGGATTTAGGGACGTGTTAAATCTTTTTTTTTCCAAGTTTAGAGAGACTGCAGTAGGCGCTAATGGCGATTATTTTAGGGAAACTATTTCAAAATAGAAATTGCTTTGCCTCATTAAATGTTTATATTGCCAAAGAGGTTTTTTAATAAGACTGTGGAATTCCTCCTGAACGCTGATGAAGATAACGTACAGCTTTGAAGATTTCAATATTAAATTACTCTTAAATGCTAATTTTTAAAATACTGTGGTTGATGTTAAAGCAGAGACCCACTAAGTTATCAAGCTTCCACTTCTAAGCAACTTCTTTGCCAAAAAATATTAGGTACTATTTAGTCCATATTTTGAGGAGCTATATTTGCTTTTGAATCGAACTTTTTGGAGATGGATTTTCAGGGAGAATTTCGAAAATTTAAGATTCCAAAAGGATATAATTTTGACTCATAACATCTCTACACCTAAAGTCACATTTTGCACGCGCATACCTATCATACGAAATTATTTGAAATCACTCAGATGTTCAATTATATTTATTGATCACAATTTGCTTTCAAATCGTCTATTTACATATAGCAGTAGTTCTAATTCAGGCCAGTCTGCCTAGGATGGTATTCAATTTAACTCATCACACATGCAAGCATCCTGATGGGAATGAAAACCTCCACATAGATCTCAACGATCTTCCCCAGGAGACACGTATGACCAGCGATGAAATCCCAATCCCCGTCTTCCTTAGCGCTCCTTTGAAGGCATTGGATCTTGCCATACTGGAATACGGAACAGGCTTCCTTGGAGAAATTTCGAATCCCTACTCGAAACAGCTCAAGCCCTTCCTTCCGGACTGCGAGGTGTGTGAATTGGTACAGATGCTGCTGACCACCAGCTGCAGTTTCAACTATACCGTCGAAGGTTTGCGCGCATACGAGCCCATTGTACTATTTGAGGTGCTGCGTGAAATCTGGTGTCGGCTGAAACCGAAACCCATGCTATTCGGCAACGAGGTCTTCAAAATGACCTCGAGTTTTGATTTCCTCACTGGGAGCTATGAGAAGAACTCCGATGAGAGCCAAATCGTAGGGAATGCCAGCGATCTGCTCATTTTCAAGGCCAATGCAACCGGGAACTTTACTGACTGCTCTCGACCACAAGTTATGCGGCTTGCAGCCCAGCAGGTCTTCCTCTTCCTCAAGAACCTAGTCCAAAGGTTTATACTCGAGAGCTCAGGTATGCCCCTAGGTGCCACCCAGAGCCCTACATTCGTCTTGGAGGCGCTGAAGAGAACCGATCCTAAGCTGCGCTTCGAGTTGCAGAAACTCGCCATTGCTGTGGCATCAGCGTTCGTGGAATTCAGTCCAGAATGTGTGGCCCAGCAGGTTGAGGAACCCTCTCAATCCACCCTCATGGAGAAGAGAGCCTACAGAGCAGTAGGAAATGTGTTTGTCGCCAATTCCATCTCCATGATTACTGGCGATCTGGACGATGATGACGATGATGATGCTGGGGATTGTGGCGACGAGGCGGTACCGAATGAATGCTGAGGCGGTTAATAGCAGAGGTCTACTCTAAGTTCCAGTTACTTTCAGTAGTTAAATAACAGCAATTATTTATGCATTTATTTCATCTTTTCAATGTAAAAAATACGTTAATATACAATTATTCAACATATTTTTGCGTCGAGGCTTCAATTTTACTCGCTAAATTTGAGGCAGAATAGGCCTATCTCTTTTCCTCACCAGCTTATTTTGAATTGATAAGAGGTAATATGAATTTCATTTACTAAGTAATTACAATAACACGAATAATAACAAGAGAGAAATGAAGAAGAAGGGCAAGGAAATGAAAACGTTCCGATGTACCAGTCTCATTGTCCGTCACTAATGCAAATAGAGCCGGCGGCCTACCAACTAGCCAATGAGAGTTGAGCAAAGCTATAGAGCATTCAGCCAATTAGATCACATTGCTACAAGTTCATAAATATTAACTTAGGTTTTCTATGTTAAAAAAACTGAAGAAAAGTCCCGATTGGGCCGTCAAAACTTGGATACTTTAATGATGTACCGAATAACCTGGATTAGAATTCTTATTGACATGTCATTAAAGTTCATCTAGCGAGGTCATTTCCTACTGGCTGGTTTTCCTATTGCCCAAAATGAAAAAGAAAGAAATCTTTTGCTCATAATGGCTATTAGACTTATGATCTATGAAAATAATTAAAAGGCAAATAAAGTTGATTGGATTCCTTTATAATTACAAATCTTAGTCCTTCAACAGTTGCCATTTGGTTCGAAATTGAGAATAAAATAAATTTAATAAGTAGAAGACTATCTAAATAGGTTTTACTAAACAACTTGATTCATTTTATGCATGGTCTCCCAAAATTTTCTAGCAGATATACGGCTGAAACCATATCTAATAATCCCTGAAGTTGATAATGATCTCATTCATCTCACACCACTCATTTCCCGTTTGGTGGGAACTAATAATGGATTTATAAATTTAAAATAGATGTTTCTACTGTTACAAGAGACGCACCGAGGCGATAAGCAGTCAGGAGTGGACTGGAAAAATTTGTAATCACTTTGCACCCATATTAGAGGACTACCAGCGTTACTAAATTTACGAGTCTTTTAAAAAATCAAAATATAACAGTTTGAAACTCGACCATTTCAGATCTACCAAATAAATGTGAAAGTTATAGAGTTTACGTATGATAGATGTTTTAAAGAAGCGTTGATTTGAAGCTGCTGGTGAGTGAAAGTCCTTTGATTGAATGTTACGACAATGATACGAGGTTTGGACAGGCGTTAATGAAAAAGTCTTCAGTATAACTAAAAAATATATAAGCATGACCGTAATTTTCACTATCGAAAGGTAAAGCTAAAGTTTAGAATTCGTAAAAGGGAAGAACTGTAGCATTTCAGTATTTTGATCTTTGACCATGATGTCGTTATCAATTCCCTGCCATAAGATATCAGATGTAGCTACTGATTACCCGTAAGTATTAACTGTTAAGTGTAACCGAATAGTATTTTAGCTCTCAGTTTAGAGACCTAGCCCTATTAATCGGGTTTTCGGTCATTTTTTGCTAAATGGTGAGGTAATGTAAGATTAATGTCCCTTCTTCCAACTTTCTCGCCTTTTTCCCTTTTGTTCCGTGCATATACAAGGTATATTTAAATGATGGTATTATTTGGAGGGACTATTTGCTTGGAATGCACAGAACAAATAAGTATCCAACGCTAATAAATAATGACTGATACTAGCAGCTACATATTTTAACAAGTATAAAATATATCATTGGCTGAATACAATAAACGGACCTAATACTTCGAAATAAAATTTGGTACTTTATGATTTTGCTTCCAGATGATAAGAAGATAGGAATACTTAAAAACTATTCAAAATGATATAGTATTAGGGTCATATGTTATTTAGAGTCATACGCAATAGGAAGCCAAGATTCTAGAAATATTGTCCTCAGACTTCGCGTAGCAAATATTTTCAAACGTAAAAAGGTTAGTAATGTTTTAAATCCCCTTTCATCCTAACCTTCTCATGCCTCTGAAGGGATTCATATTATCGGCTACACCACCGAATACAAAAATTTAACATCCAAATTTCTCACAAATAACAGACGACGTGCGTGATCACGAGTCACATTTCTGTCCAGGAGCAGAAAAGTAATTAAACTGTCTGATTTGATAATCCCATTTATCATTCATGTAATTTCTCATAGATATGTTCAGTAGCTCACCAATGGTGACAATTCCAACATCTTCAATTTATTCCATCTTTTCGAGGCTAACAATGAAATGATTGATCATCCGTAAGTTTATTTCTTTTTGATAACCACAATCCCACTAAAAAATAACTATTACATTAGACCCAGTATTGGCACTACCATTTTTTCACAGTGATTTACAGGTAATATGAAGCCTTTATTTAGACCTTCCAGTCAGTAACAGATAGATTATTCCAAAAAACAAAAAAGCGCTTAAAAAGAGCACATTTATTATTTAATATGCCATTTTTGATGAAAGAAGTTACAACTGCGCATGTCTATCGACTGTACCAATGACCAACAAACGAATGGCCTTACCGCAATTTTGGAACCCGTGTGTGTAATGTCACAAACAATCGAAGAAACGATCCGCAAAGCTACTGAGTCTCCAGGTTAGTGCTTGACATTCCTTTATTGTTTAAAACTTTAGCAATAATCTCATTCAGTTTGTTTTTTATATTAATTTTTGGGCATTAAATTTTGCTGTTCTAAATGGATGAACGATTAACAGTGAAAATCGTAAATGATATATTGTTTTCTCCCCTAGATGTCTTTTATTTCAGTGATTATCAAAACCATGAAGAAATCAAGTCTATGCCACCGGACTCTAAGCTTGTAAATTTATTGAATCTTTTCTGTTATGGGGTCTACGGTGACCACAAAAATGCGAACATACCGGAACTCACTCCAACTCAACTCCGAAAATTGCGTTGTCTCACAATTATTTCTGCTTGCGATAACCAACAGCGCGTTTCCTACGAGTCTTTGCTCGAGAAGCTGGAGCTCAGTTCTCTTCGAGAACTCGAAGACCTCATTATTGACCTTATCTACGCTGGCGTACTCATTGGAAAGATGGATCAAAAGAAACGCACGCTGATAGTCGACTCGTTAAATGGTCGGGACTTTAGGCAAGATGACGTATGCTTCGACTTCTCTCTTTACGCCCCATCATATATAAACGTTTATTTTATGCGCCTTTTCGTCCTTTCAGTTACCCCAGCTAAAGGTTGCCCTAACAGCATGGGTGACCAAGGTGAATTCCACGCTTGAAGTGTTGGCTGGAAACGTTAACAAAGCAAATGAGATGAAAAAGGACTGGCTCGAGCAGAAGAAAATGGAATTGGCCAACAGAAACAATGCAAATGCCACTGATGACAACAAAATGGAGGTCAGTCTCCCTTTTCGTGATGTAGAACAACTGAATCGTCCCAGCCAGTCCTTACAGAAAACGGCAATGGCATAGCGTCACTCATTCAATTGAGTAGATGGGTTTAATAAGACATTCCACGATTTAGGCGTTTGCTCGTCTTGGCTTATTGTTTCTAATGAAGACTCTAACCATTTGAGCTGAATCCCTTGCAATCTCAAATTTACATTGATGCTGCTTTTAGTGCTCTGTTATCCCTGCGATTCCGTCCTTGTGTTAAGTTACCTCCATTTACCATGTTTATCCACCGTTATCTTGCAAAATTCGAATTGAAAAGATCCTCGTAGCATTAAAGCTTTCACTACTACCCTCATTATTTGAGGCTTGATTTCGCTCCTGTTGACTATTTCGTGTTTTGAAACACACCTAATGCGTTATAGTCGAAGTCTCGAACACTTTTTAAACATCGCGAAGCTACAGTAGTCTATCGTTTATCGCGGTGGTAAGTGGGTTCTATGTCCTCGAAAAAGGAACACTTGTGGCATTTAACCAATACGTATTCGAACTTTACTGTGCCATCAATAACTCACCGTTAACAGTAATATTCAACGTTTCTGAAATAGCAAGGACAATGGTGAAGAATTGGTAGCCATGATTTCCCAACCGCGACCTCTATCATTTACAATTTGGGAAGAAATGGACTTATGGGACTTTGAGATTTAATAAAAATTTTTCTACCGTTCCACTTTTATCCGTACGCTGTGGCATTAAACGACAGAAAAAGCCGAGGTTTGGCTATTCTCTATTGATAAATTCTCCATCTGTCATTGTGGGAGTCTTGGTCACTAGTTAGGCTGAGTTAACTAACTGGGCAATTTGCCAAATGTTCGTTGAAGGGAACAAGTCTAAACCCTAAAACGTTGGTGCTTTGTTAAAACCGCGCTTTCATCCATACTTTGAGTTGTCTTCATTGATTGGGGCTTTGGTAGGTGATCAACGCTGTGGTGTTTAGGAATTCCTCTAAAGTGGCACAGTTGGAGTTCTCGATACTTTTTCCAACAGCAATAACCTTTGGGATAAGAAGAAACGTGCCTTATCGTTGAACGCTGTCGCTTTACGCTCGTGGAGTTCGCTCAACGTGAAGGCTTTGTTTTCTCTCTACAGATCGATTCGGTGATGGACATGGACGAGCCGATGGACCTGGGTTTCGAGGCGGGCGAACCGGCGCCGGCACAGCCCTCCACCTCGGCAGGCGAGAGCATCCGGAGGATGCTGGGTCGGGGCCAGCCGAAGGTGCGGAGGTCCCCCAAAAAGTAGGGCGACCCGTGGAGAGACGCTTGCCATGCCTCCCCCCCCGTCCTTAACACACACGACCCGCTCTGTATAAACGAAGTGTTTTCGGGATTTTTTGTGCCATATCATCTTGTCAATAGTATCACTGATAATCTGCAATCACTCTCGTTTGTGGTTCGTGGGATGGGTTCTCGAATGACCAGGGTATTGGTGATATTTGCTTCGGGCTGTTCGGAACTTCTCTATATTCCACTTTGGCTACGGAGGATAGTGCTACTGGTTAATATATTATGGCTTTCGACTGCAGTGGTACCCAAGGAATTAGACGAAGTAGCGAGAATTAATATAAAATATATGGTACGAAGGAGGAAATCCTTTAGTCTTCCATAAACACACTTCAGTGTGCGACACAATGAAATAACTGCCTAGAGGTTATTTGAGTGGAACCGATAGGGAAAATGGGGTGACATTTCGGCCAAATCCTAAGTAGTTTGGTTTATAATTAGTGTCGGTGTGCTACACTAAATGGAAGAACCAGACGGACTTTCGTGCATTCATTAATTCATCACCTGAGATGGTCCATTCTGATTCAAAGCACATACTATTGATCATTTATTCGTTATGCTTAATCTATTTTTAGAATGAATAAATACTGTTTTCATTGTGTTGGTTGACCTTTGAAGCAGCTTGCGAAGCCCCGCATCATCTAATCCTACAACCACGAGTTTGTATTGGTTGGAGTTTCGGCCTGATTTATATTAATATATCAGTACTTTAGTGACTATTATGTTAATTTAAATCGGTTCAGAAATTTAGATATATTTTAATCACGAGTTAAACGTCATTTAAGATGTATATTCCGATGCATTTCAGATGTGCTTAAGCATTTGAAATTCAATATGAGATTTATACCTCATTTTTACGTCCGAAGACTGTTAAATCCCGCCGTCAAACAGCGTAGTCTTTCCAGTTCTTCCAAGGTTTGGCTTCTTTTTCCTACTTATCTCACTTTAGATAGTCGCCTTAGATGAATTCACCCCAGATAGAATTCGGAACTTCTCCATCATCGCACATGTCGATCACGGGAAGAGCACTCTGGCGGATCGTTTGTTAGAATACACCGGTGCCATTGCCAAAAGCGGCCACAACTCCCAAATACTCGACAAGTTGAGCGTAGAACGTGAACGTGGAATCACCGTTAAGGCCCAATCAGCAGCCCTCATTTGTCCCTTTGAAGGCAAGGATTATCTCCTCAACTTAATCGACACCCCCGGTCATAGTGACTTCTCCTACGAAGTGAAACGCTCCCTAGTTGCCTGTGACAACGCAGTTCTCCTCGTGGACGCCTCTGAAGTAGGACTTGCTCGCTTATTTCCAGCATTCTCCTAGGGTGTCATGGCTCAGACTCTAGCCACCTATCACTTTGCGTCTGCAAGGGGACTAAAGATTATCCCCGTGTTGAACAAAATTGACCTTCCCTCAGCTGACCCCGTGCGAGTTAAGGAACAACTCAAGAGTCTTCTCGGTGTTCAACCAAGAGATGTACTCACGGTTTCTGCTAAACTCGGCACAAATGTCGAGGATATCATCACAACCCTAATCTTGGAGGGTAAAAGGTGGGTTGTTGCAACTTTTTTATTGACTATTTGTTATCCCAGTCCTGTGATTGACAAGTTCGCAGTGGGCGACAGCAATACCTGTATGATTATTGACTCCGAACATCATGAGTTTCGGGGAACTGTGGTCACCCTTCTCGTTAAGAGTGGATCTCTTTCGAGGGGTATGGATTTCCGGTTGCTAAGGAATGACAAAGCGTACAAAGTGAAAGAGGTGGGCATTTTCACACCAGATGAGCGACCCTGCGATACTCTGTAAATCCCGTTATAGGCCTCTTTAAACTGTCCTTATTGCAGTTATTTTGAGTTTGATTTCTGTGCCAGATACGCTGGTCAGGTGGGGTATGCGGCCATGGGAATCAAGTCACCGGCTGAAGTGGTCACCGGTGATGTCTTTTATAGCGGAGAAATCAAACCAACGGCTGTGGATTACGTGGAACCCACCAAACCCATGGTGAGTACAAAAAGGATGATGTGTTTTCCTCCTCAGAGGTTATACGGGGTGTTTGCAAGAAGATATGACAGCCTCGGAAGAGGCTTGATGGTATTTAGAGTGATTTATTAGCAGGGGAATTCAAGTAAACGCCATTGGTGTCGATCCGGTACAACCCAAAACCTGGTCCAAGCTGATTTGACACTTTCCCCGGTGAAAGAGTCTCCACAAAACCGTTTTTGTTCTCTCGATTAACTGATCATGGAAACTATTGTCTTCCTCGGTTACAGTGCCCTAAGCATACTTGACCCACTAGGTGCGACTGCTCTATGAGTAGGCCACTGAAATAATTCTCTTTGAAGTGTACAGTTACACTTCTAATTTCATAATGACTCTGCTGTTGAAAACAACACGAAAATGTACGTCCATTATACGAAGTTTCGAATCAATACTGAAAAATTCAGGTATCGCGGACCTTAGTGGATTAGTAGTTGTCCATTGGGGAATTTAGGACTGGTGGATTGTAAAATTGATACCTGACAACCTTTTCTTTGACGGGTTGATCACTGGGACATTTATGTGAGTGACACTGACGGTCTCTATTGGATGTAAGGCTCATGGTAAAGGCTGAGGCATTTATTTAATGCTTTCGAGTTCGAATTTCGATTCCAGCGCTTTTCTGTGGTTTTTCGGGGAATCCTGTTGTACGATTCTCCAGCTCAGATTATTTTCGAATTGCTAAGGAGATATTGAGTTGCAACCATAATCTCTGACAAGCCGATCTAACACTTTCTCTAGGGGAAGTGTCTCCTCAAAAACTGTCTCAACTCTCTCTCCTCAATTAACTAGGTGGATTAAGGCCTGGGTAATTCGGAAGAGGCCTGGTGTAGTCGCAAAGCAATTTACCTCTTCTTTGATAAGTTGATCCATGTGTTTCCTGTTTGATGCTGGGTCCTGCTCCACACAATTTTCTGCAAATTTTCGAGGAGGGGATCGTTGTAACAGTGTTCAATGGTAGCACTGGACAACAGTTACCACAATCTCTTTATTTTGATTAATCTTCATAGTCTATGTTGTTTTCTCCCATAATGAATCCATGGGAAGGTAGTAGTCAAAATCGTCATCCATTCTCGTCACCAAACTCTATGAATGAAGGGTTTAGAAATTACAAGGCATGTGTAGTGTACATGATCACTTGATGCATGAGAAAAGCTAATCTTATCCTGTGTAATTTATTCACAGCAAATCAGGCATTTTTGAGCCGTGAAAATGAGGCACTAGGAGACAAACCTAGTACGTGAGATCGCAAACTGGTAGATTAACAGTAGTGCTCTTCAGGTGATCATTTATCGAATCAGCTTCCGATTATCTTCCCGAAATCTCCCTCAATTCATCTGTTTACTACAGGTATACGCAGGTGTATTTCCCGCCAGTGCCAGTGAGGACTACCAGGATCTACGGATAGCCCTGGAGAAGCTGTGCCTCAATGACCCGAGTGCCCAATGCAGTCCCGAAAACCAGTGAGTGCTCTATACTAAGAGGTTTCAATTTGACAGTCAACTTGGATAATTTTGTTGACCAATGGTAATAGTATATTGTGTTTTTTGCGTAGTCCAGCTCTGGGAGCGGGATTCAGACTCGGATTCCTCGGTTTGCTGCACATGGATGTCTTTCGACAGCGTCTCGAGGATGAGTACGGAGCTAATGTCATCCTAACGGCACCCAGTGTATCCTACCGAGGTTCGTTATCTAAATCCCCTTACTACTTACTAATATAAGTAGGCTGGCACTTATCTTGAGATTTTTAAAGCCTCGTTATCATTCCCCGATTTATTTAAGCATAAGACTTGGAATTTTGCCTTCTATTACAGGATAGTGAGTTCGTTATAGTTATATAGTGTACTTTGGAGCATGATCAATGATCTATCAGGTCATCCCAATGTCCATTGGAGATGTGGGCTGTTTCAATGCTTGGTTGCAATCCTTCTAACATGGAAGTAATCAAGAAGCATTTGAGGAATGTTTAGTTTAGTTTAGAGGCATTCGATCAGTTTATGTAGAGAAAAGAATGTGTGAATGAAGCGAGATGAAGATGGAATGGGACGACGTCTAGTTGACTGTGATGATGAGCAATTCTTGAAGAAGCTTGTCCTACTTTATCAGTTGAGTTGGAATTGGCAATTAATCTTTGTACAAACCATCGAACTATTCATCCTTATCTTAAAAAAGCGTGGAAAGGGTCGCAAACATCGATAAGTGAATTTCTTATTGGTCAGTTGCTTTATTTGACCAAAAGTCAGACAGAATTTATGGAAAGGCATGATAAATAGGGTTTCGCCTGTTGTGAGCCATATACGTGGTTTAATGCGCTTGTTAAAATGCAAGCATATTGCTACCTAAAGCGCTCGTGTTTAAAGGAATTTGCTTGTATCTTGTAGTCAAAGTGAAGGGAAAGAAGAACATCCAGCATTACGGTGCCGAATGGCTCGAAGTGCACGATGCCTCAATCGTGAGTTCGCTGACTTTCCTGTTTCTTTTTTACTGGATCTCCATCACCCATAGTGTTAGTTGAGGCAAAACTGAGATTTAAAAGTGCTGAACACTGAGGGATGTAAACGTCCCTTGTTGTGTCTTAGGTTCTTTAAGAGGTGTTTAGCCAAGGGCTCGGTAGGGGAGGTTTTAGTTATTGATGTTGCCAAAATTTAGCCACCGAGGAGGTTAGCCCGTGATTCCTGCACGCAATCACCCAATATACGCTACACCTTATTCATGTGAGAAACAGCGGAACACTGCCGTATAGGGCTTTCACGAATAGAACGCTACAATCTGAAAGTCGTTTGCCTCCGGTACGTCTTCAATCACTGCGAGATCACCGCAATCCTAAAGCTAAGTGGACTTAAGCAGCAGGTTTAACCAATGCCGTGGAATTGGCTGTATAAAAAGAAGTCTTGATCAGCGAATCTGGCATTCAGGTAGCTCTACTCGCGTTCTCGATGCTATTCCAGCTTGTTATCGAAAATCGCTACTCAGAAGTATCTCCCAATTAACCTGGCTTAGCCATCTCTTGTTAGTTTCTCCTGGAGGAATGTTGAGACTGCTAAAAATGAAGGGGTTTAAGTACAACGCTGTGTTTGGGCTTTATGTGATTTGCAATAAAAGGCGCGATAGATAAGACCTAAAAGGTTGGACACGCCCATGGTATCCACAGAACGTTTACATGGTACTGATGGCTGCAGCATGAGAACCAATCCAGCAACCGAAAGCTGGTGGATCCCTGCAAGCAATTTATTATTGCCACTCGTTTTTTGATTATTCGTTGCAAAAAAAGCGAAAGCTCTCTCATGGGACTTTCGGGAATTGCGAAGGTGGTTCAGACAGTTCG
This sequence comes from Anomotaenia brevis, assembly GCA_030710315.1. Taxonomy (NCBI): domain Eukaryota; kingdom Metazoa; phylum Platyhelminthes; class Cestoda; order Cyclophyllidea; family Dilepididae; genus Anomotaenia; species Anomotaenia brevis. The sequence continues at coordinate 17,339 of JAUOZQ010000216.1, forward strand.
CCTTTGCTTTGATTGACCGCTTTCTTGTCTCAAGAAGATTCTCATAAATCCAAATTTCTTAAATAATGTTAAGGGAGGATCACTTTGACGAAGATTCTGCTTATCAGGACGCCGTAACGCTTTTGGGGCTCATTGTGGGACTGAAAGCTTGCTCAGTCAACCCAAATTTAATTCTTTAATTTGCTGCCGATGCAGCTGTCTGAGTGACAGTTGCGATTTTTTAATTAAATTTCCATCGGTAGCCTCGCTAGTTTCGTCAATATTTGAGGTGATTCCTGCTCTTCTATAGGAGCGGGGGTTCATTTCCAAAGTAAACGTCCACTCCTTCCAATAGTGGAGTTTTACCAACTAATTCGATATCTGACCTTAAATCAACGGTTTTCCATGGTCGTCGGCACGTAGCTTATCCTATAGAGGATCTGAATATCATAGAGGCTTACTTAAAACTGATTACATTTGTAACTATAAGCGAGGTAAACATGTTTCAACTTGTGCAAACTCGATTATTTTACGCGAAATGCTTCATCTATCCTTCCAAGTATTATTGGACATCACCTAGAGATATGTTGGTAGACTAGACTTGTTACAACTTTTTATTAGATCAGTTGTTCGCCTAACACACAGTCACTGAGACGCAATCTTCAAGAGAAATGACTTTTTCATGGGTTCCGGAAGTGGCACTAGGACGATGAATAAGTCAGAGTTTTTTTGGGCTCTAGCAAACCTTTATTTGACGGAATAAAGAAGCCGCTGAGGCGTTCAGATAGCAGCTCCAGGTTTGGGAAACATGGCAAGAAGCTGCGTATCATCAAACTCAACTGGACGCAGTCCGGTTCGATCTGTGCGCTTATTTCTCCATTCACACATTCATCCCCATAAAGTGGGAGTGAATTTTTCTGACCGCTTCGTCGGCCGCTGGATTTGCTTTCTAAACGCAATTTTAATTCTATTTGATACACTTAAATACATTTTAGCATAAGAATGAAATTCGGACAGAGCTTATAGGTGGTATGATATTTGATGCTCTCTGATTTAGCAATTTTTTGGCGTACTTTGTTAACATGAATTCCCCACTCTTAGGCTAAAGTCCTGTTTTGCCTAATCCAAACAGGACTACTCGAATTGTTAAGAAGACCTTATATTGTTTCTTTTTCACATTTTCATTTCGAAAGTTTTTTCTACATTTAAGGGCTGTAATGGCCATTACCAACTGGTTAACGTTTCAACGTGTCAAAACGCCTATATGCGTCACTCCGCGTAACAACGTCCCGTTTAAAGAGTTATTTTTTGGGTTTAAACGCAACTAGTTAGGAGAAAGAAACTTCAGGTAACTGTATAGGAAGTCGGTATCTTTCTAGGCGAATTTAAAGAGTATTTTGTAATGTCTAATAAAGCTGAACATATTTTTTTGTTTTGCAAAATAATCAAATTAAAGTTTGCTTAAGTTAAAACCCTGCTAACCTAAAAGTACCCAAGAGTTATTTTAGCACAATTCTTCAGGGAGTTCAGGTAGGGAAAAGGCTGGAAAAATTCACTCTCAGTTTACCGAGGAAGCAATTTATGAATGGAAGAACTTGCAGAAGGGAAGATTTCATCTTCCACGAAGTCCAGTTGAGTTTGTATGCTCAAATCTACTGTCAGCAATTTGAGCGTTTGGACCAAACTTTAAGTGAATCGAAAAGGGTGATGTTGCATTAAAACAACGCAGGGCCCCACACGGCTAGAATCATGACACAAAAGATCGAAGAGGAACTTGGTTGAGGGAAAATTCCTCACCCACTACCTGATTCTCCCGACCAACTTGCTCCTCCTTCAGACTACTGCCACTTTGTTTCGTAGTTTACAACGTCATTATCGACGAAACGGCTTTTGCAAGGCTGCAGGAAGAGGTTGAAACTGACATTTTTGAGTCTATCGAAGAATCAAAACCAAAATAATTTTTACAATAGTGGACATATAGTAGTTGGATCTTTAGTTAAACCACATATGGCATTCCATCGGCGGTTTGAGGTTTGTGGAGTTCGGCTCAGGCCAAGCATTTGGAATTAAGTAGTCCTAAATGAGAGTAGCCTCACTTGATCCTAGACAATCAGCATTTATACACTAGCCAAGCCGTCCACTCAAAACTGGTTAGAATCTGCCTGAAATCCTCAAGCAATTTTCCAGCCGGAGAGCATCGTGGAAGCCTACGAGGAGATGCACGTACGCGGCACCATTCTCGTGCCCGAGCCCTACCTAAGTGCCGTACTCAGGCTGTGCCTGAGTCGACGGGGAAAGCTGATCTCCCAGGAGTGTCTGGACGAGACGCGACTCCACCTGGCCTTCGATTTCCCCCTCAGTGAGATCATCTTCGACTTCAATGACAAGCTCAAGACTGCCTCCTCTGGCTTCGCCAGGTAAGCTCACGTGGACCGTTAAACATTAAGAGCAGTCAGAAGTGAAGTCTCAGGTCATCACATTAGTTAAGTTCGAATTGCAAGACTGCTTCTCCTGGATTCGCCAGGTAACTTAATCAAACCTTTAAAGTTAAGGTCAATCAGGTGGGAAGTAGTTAATTTATTTGCCTATGTTGCTCATTAAAGATGTCGGGAAAGGAACTTAAAAAACCGGGAATCCGGGCCCTCATTGATCGATCGTCGGTGCTTTGTCTAGTGTCGCAGCCATTGAACTGCATTTGCGTAACGTGAAATGCTTTGCTTTTAAAACCTTCCCTGTGCTATCAGGTCATCCCATAAGTCCTGTCGGAAATTTACTCTTTTTAAATTAGATGAAATTCAAGGGGTATTTTATGATTTCTAACAGGAATTGATATAAGCTTCATGCTTAAATACCTTTAGTTTCACCAAACATTGCTTTATTTGCTGGATTTATACCCTGCTAAAGTGGAATTAACGAAGAACCGTTCGAGGCTCGTAGTGTTTTATGTGCTCAAAAGGGAAAACTCATCAGCCTACGAAGCCGCTAGAAAAATTCGCTCCTACTTTATGGAGAGGAATTCGTGAATGAAAGAATGCGTGTGTAGAAGATGGTTTCCGAAACTCAGAAGTTGAGATTTCAATCTTCACAAAGATGAAGATCGAACCGTTGAGTCTGATGATGCGGCCCCTGAAGAAGCTTATCTTGCTTTATCAATTGCATTAAAATCGGCAATTAAGTTCAGTTCAAAACACAGCTGTCCTCAGAAAATTAGAAAAGTTCCTACAATCGCTCAATGGGTGCCTCGTGAATGTGTCTGAAAATAATTACTCAAAAGGAGGTGATGTTTCATCAGGACAATGCACGACACCCGTAGAGCAAGGATCACTTCACAAAAAATGGAAGAGGCAAAATCTTCGTCCACCTCATTCTCCCGACCTTGTTCTCTCAGACTACCACCGTTTGTTTGGTAGCTTATAAAAAATCATGTAGGAGAAACAGCTTTTGCAAAGCCTCAGGTTGAGCTTGAAACGGAGATTTGTGAGGTCTTCAAGTCAAAACCAAAATGTTTTCTACAATAATTCTATTAATGAGCTTGTTGATGGATGGAAGCAAGTCATTGACAATTGGGGGAAAGTGGTACATTGGCCATTTATTTTGCTCAAAAATCGAACAGAACGTATTCAACGACGTGGTGGTAGTTTCATTCATCAGTGCATTAGCTATCCGAGTTATTAATGGCCATTTAGTCGGCATTAAGTGTTATGGGGAGGTGGGGTGGGGTTATTATTCGACTGAGCGAACCCGTCTGAAAAAAAATCGGAAATCCAGGCTGTTGTTGACTGACTTTCGGTGCTTTGTCTAGAGTCGAAGCCACTCGACTCGTTTATGGCAGCAGTAGATGGTTTCCGAGACCGTGAAATAGTAACACTGCCTTTACTGTATCTGCTTAATGCGTGTCTTTGAACTTTAAGCCTTTATAGTAGTGTTCGCTGTTCCTAAAATAGCGAGGATGATTTCTAAGAAATAGCATCTGAGGCGAAGACGTGAATCCGCGGTAGCTGAACATCGAATTAGCGAGGCATTAGTGTTTATCTAATCTCATGTTCTGACCGCCTCAACACATCAATCCTAAAACCTTCCATAAAGGTGCTAATCCAATTTCTTTCTAGTCTTTTTCGTACTCATTTGACGAAGTCTCTCTCCTGAAAGCCACGAAGTGAGTAGCAAAGAGGCGTTTGCTGAAGAAATTAGCTTGAAATGCGTTTGAATAATCTCTGGGGTCAAGGACAGGGGTTTCTATAGCCACGCGAGTGTGTATGATTCGAATGGTTGCAAGTTGGATCAGCTATTGTTTATTAATTTCAGTATGATTTGATTAGTTTTCGCCATGGCAATATACACAGTTCAAACCCCATCACTGCGACTGTTTGGCAAGGTAGTTGCTCCTCTATCAAAGTTTACGCCGTTCATCTCCCTACCTTCTGTGCTGTTTAATTAAGTAGGTTAGAAAACCACCACTTTTGTGACTTGGTGGCTTACTTTCTTGTCGCCAATTTTGCTATACATTTGACTTTGTTATAAGTTCTGGTCGAATTGGGGATTTTCCGAATACTTTAACGCAAATACTTTGCGCTCTTGACAAAGTTCATGACGTTCATGTCCTTACATCTGTTGATTGGAGTGCTGTTCAATTAAGCAGGTTTAAAAGCTGACACAAACAAGTAAAATTAATGGAAGTTATGAGGATGTTTTTAATTTTTTAAATCGCGAAATCCTTAAAATCAACGCAGAGTTTTTTTTTCTGCACTTTAGCTTCGAATTTGTGGAGACTGGATGGGAGCCAGCCGAAATAACTAAGGTGAGAATAGCAATTTTTGACATTTTATTCATCATTTTAAAAAATCTTAGCTACTAACTACTTGAACTTTGGTGCAGTCCCATAAGGCTGAGTTCTTCCCTTTAAACCGCTGCCACCACTCAAATTGAGCACAGGGGGCCCGCGAAAATATGTACAATAAATAACGTTTGGATAGCAAAACGAGACAAAGATTTGGCTTGGCTGGTCGTTGGGGTGGCATTTGGCAACGTGCCAAAAGCCTATAGGAACACTTTTTTGAGTGGGGACAGGGTTCCTTCTGTCACCGTGTTGTCGTGGGGATGACATCTATCAGTCATCGGGAGGAAGTAGCGTTCAAATCTGGAAGTCATGGAGGAAGTATTAGGGGGGTTCTGGTCTTGTCAGGTTTGGCCAATCCTGTGAGTTTGCTTCTGTCAATAAGGTTTCGCTATTTATAGCAGAGCTACACTGAGCCAAAGTTCCATTCATGCAATTCAGCTATTGAGAAAGTGGGTTTATGGTCACTAGTCATTGCTTAACAAGTCCAATTTCGTCTGTTGCTGAGTGTTCTTTCGAAGGCATCACTTTTAACCATTGATAAAATCCAGATGTAAATATTTGACCTTAGATTTTGTTCACCCAAACAAGCTGCATTTCACTGGGCTTAAGTTATAGCTACCTGAAAAAAGTCTTGCCTTCTCTTAGCTGAAGCTAAATAACCCAAATTTAACTCAGATAAGGGTAGTAAGACTGTAGGAGTGATTATATCATAAAGGAATATGTAATCTTTCGGTAGACTAAAGGTGCTGTGGCTTTCGTGATTTAACCTTCATTGGTGCTGCGATACGTATGGTCATAATCGAGATACGCGCTTACCTCTAGTGTGTGTGTGTGTGCGTGTGTGGCCTGAGGTCTTAACATTAAGCCCCGGAGACAGAAACACGACCCAGTCTAGGTCACGGTGATAAAATGTCGTCTCCAACTCTCCCAGCCTCATAAAGTCAGTAAATCGCAGTAAGAGACCCGCTGTAGGCATCTCTTCTAAACGCAGTAAAAGAAATAGGCAGACTGAAAGTTGACCAAGTCTTTAGAGGCGTAGGTAATCGACTGTTCATCGAGGTCATAAGGTGGACCCCTTGAACACACAACGCGGATAGAGATGGGGCATAGGCATATTATACCAGAACCAATATATAGCTTGTACAGCACTGGGACGGTTTGTACTCGTCCAAGTCCAGAGTAATCATTCATGCATTCTGGTAGGAAGGAATTCATGACACTGGTTAGATGTAAGCATTCTTGAGTCTTGGGAGTTGAGAGAAGTGTTCAACCAGCTTTAAATGATATGCTTGTCGGTTTGCCGATGGAATCACTAGTTGTTGTGCGGCGAGTTAAAACTATCTCATTGACTAATCAGTCATCCCAGATAGGACAAGCAGTAACGTTCCAAAAAACAGGGAAGAGAAGACTTGTGTACCCGAGCGTTTATTAGGAAAGCGTGTGTGTTTGTGTCGTTCAAATCAGAGTCAGAGGTCCGGTTTTGTGAAAGGCACCTGCTAGGGCACCTCCCTAGCACCTGAGTGGTGGGAACGTTACCTCACAGCTGTGTCGTGTGTTCATCTAGTATCAGGTTGACGTTTAATTATTTGAATGATGAAATGGGTGTTCAGGTGCGTAGTATCTTCGCTACAATTCCATTTTTATGACAAGATGAAGATTCCCTCGGGAGTCCCAACACTAAAAGGAGAAGAGAGTATTTTTGTACCGGAGGGTTTATTAAGAACATATTTGTGAATATGCGTCGGTACTGGGTTGACCGGATTTGTTGTTCAAATAAGGTGTTTAAGTCGATGCACGAAGTCTATGTACAGGAGTTGGACAAAGTAGTATAAACTCTTTGAGATATAAATAAAACAAATTCTAATATGCTGCAGGATGGACTTGGTGCCCCAAAATTCCTAAATGGTCTCGGCTGTTAATTCTTCTTCCGCAAGGGGAAATCATTCATAGTCTCAGTAGCGGATTTTCTAGAAACAGCACCAGAACTAGATCATCTTGACAGAAACCCCGTCGCCATGTTGTACTGCTGGAGAAGGCAGCTGTCTGAATAAAGTCTCCAAAAGCAGTACACTCGACCGGAGGTCGAAAATAAGCTAAACGATGATTTGTCAGAGAAAATCACATCTTTTTCCACTGCTCGGAGGACAGACCAGTTCTGGAGGTTTCTACTCACCACCCTAAACGCTTTGAAACATTTTCCGTCTATGAGGGCAGAGGTTCCCTAATTGCAGCTCCTCCGTGGTGGAATCCATTTCCACTGTGCAGGTCTTGTCGAGCAGTTCTTGTTGAAACTCAGTTCTTTAGGCGCTCATTGAGAAGCTCTGTAGTGATTTTAGGATCCGTGGTCTTGCGATCCGCACTAAGAATTTGACTTAAAGTCCGACCGACGATCTCAGCCGACAACTTCTTTTTGGCTTCTCTTCCAAAGACAGTAGTCTTGACTTATGAGCATTCGGCTGGCATACGGACACCAACAGTGTGGCCTCAATGAAAGTCTGACTGGTCTGCCTTTTTTATAAGGGTGTAACCATTTTTCTAATATCTATAAAACAGCTTTTAACTAAATATATAAAATAACAAAAAACATTAAAATATTCCATGTTTTGATTGCTCATAATACTAACAGATTAGGATGCTAGGCGCTGTGACGAGGTTCTTAGGTCACCTGAGGATGTCTCTTGTAAGCGGTCAGATCACCTCAGGACGAAGGAGGGCTACTGCAGCCACATCAGTCGAGGGGGTTTTCGTGTATTCAAAAGATTTACGAATAAATCGATTGTTAACAGAACCAAACCCGGAAGGGGAAGGCGTTTTTCTATAGTAGAAATGAATACTCAAAAATGGTCGTTCAACTTGCCCGGTATGAGGGGAATTGTCACCGATCCAGTGCAACTACTAATGAGTACACTGACTGTCCTGTGAATTTCAGAGCATAAACAGTGTCTCTGGCTCATATGGTGAATGTTTCATCCCTGTTTTAAATATGTAGAACTTCTACTAAAGAGACATTAAGTAAAGTCATGTATAACTAACCGCTTTTAATTATGTTCAACCTGAAAGTACTCCTTTTCAAATGCCAGAAAAGCCCCTTTGAATCGACTGCCTAATGGCTCCCGTTGTCTGGTATTTGTTTGCCTGCAGGTATGCGTATGAGTCGTTCCATATGATTTATTGCTCACTAAGTAGGGGCCTTTTCGGTGTCATACCTGAGTCGTCCAATCACATGACTCCTTTGATCATGGTGCAATCTTTTTCGTCAAGAAGTGAACGCAGCTGAAATTTGTGTTGGTCTCCAAGTCAGTCACGCAATTGATTTGAATGCTTGAAGTGTAAACCCTGCAAAGTCCAGCTGTCCAGTGTTTTGTAGTTAATCGAAAAAGCTTCTTTTCTTGGGGATTTTTTCCCTAATGGTACTGAGACTAGTTTCAATGAGGAATTTGCAGCCTTTTATCTTGCTAGGTGGATTAAAAAGTTTGGTTATCCCTTTAGGGTATCACGTGTTATGCGTGCCATTTTCGCGACACGTACATGCATTAATCAACCCCTAGAACATGTGTAATTTGCCCAAAAAGCGCTTAGTTATGGCTGCTATTCCCTGGAATGCAGTTTGAGGTGCTCTCATATACGAGTGGAACTAGTTGTGAGAGCGCAAACTTCGCTGGCTGAACATTTACTCACGGTATCCAGGGCTAAACACACCGCTGAAGACTTGTTGTTTGCTATTGTCTGTGTCGTTTTTGCAGACTGGACCATCGACTGTTCACACGAAGCGTTTGTCTGATTCCGTCTCTACCCAGATTCCGGTGGTTTTTCCTCCTAGTTCGTTCAAGTACCTATGTCAGGTCATTCCATAAGTTCTGTCCGAATTTTGTCCTTTTTAAATAGAACGAAACTTTGAGGAGATTTTTGTTATGTCTAATAGAACAGCACTTTTTATATGTTCAAATGACTCAAAACGGATCAATTCTTGATCTTACAGATGAATAAAATGTAAACTTGGTTCGTTAAAACACCTCTAACTTGGATCATTTAAAGCACATAATGTTTTGTGAGTTCAAGGGTGTAAACTCAGCGGCCGATGAAGTGGCTGGAAATAGGCATCTATTTTATAGAGAGGAATGTGTGTGTGCAGAAAATGGTTTGCGAAATTCAGTAGGAGTGGAGATTTCACCCTCTACGAAGATGAAGATCGAATCGGACTACGTCCAGTTGAGCTGAATGATCAACTTCTTGAAATAACCCTTGAAGAAGCTTATCCTGCTGTACCGGTAGAGTTCAAATCATACAATTGTTCATCGTCGTCATTTTCAAAACTTGGACAAGTTCCAATCTCGAGTTGACATCTGCTCTTCTAGATTGGCGTAGAGACTTTGACTGGCAAATGACGAAAAATGGATCATCTTTCATTGAAATGTTAAGCGTGGTAGATAGTGGCTTCGTAAGCGGGGAAAGACTCCAGCAACAGCCGAGAAGGGAAATTCATCAGAAAAGGTTGTTCTTGCCTTAATCTGGTAGGATCGCCAAGGACTATTGCCAGCTCTTTCAACGCCGCATAAAGAAGTTGGTGAAACAGGCATCTGTGAGCTCTTCGATTAATCAGAACTTTTGGTCACTTGTTCTATTTATAGAAAAAAATTCGGACAGAACTTATGGGGTGGCGCGATATTAACTTGAGGTATCTCGCGCTGCTTGGATTAGCGAACTAGCGATTTTGGCGCGTGCTAAGCTTCGTGGGATCATACCCACGTATGGCGGGGTTGTTTATTTACGCACCGACCGGCTTAATTGATGGATATCTTACACACGTCCATATTAAGGTCAGTTTTAATATGCCGCCTTAGTTGCAATTCCATCAACTAGTGGGTATCTTGTGCTATTGTTGTTGGACAGAGTTCAAAGCTTTTGGGGCCTGTCGTAATGAAAGTTTGCTCATTTGCTGAGAAATGTTTCAGGACGTAGTTACCTGATAGTTTTTCACTAACGATATATTTCATTTAAAGTGGACAGCCTCGATGTTTTGAGTTCGCTCTTGGTCCTCTATTAAACTCTCAAAGTTGGCGGTTCTTGTATTCAATCGCGATTTTGCTTCATTTTAAGGCTGCCTGTTTGTTAAATCATTTACTTTCGTCAGTGCCTAGTTTCTGTTAATATAGTTAATATAGTCAATGTGTTCAGTTCAGTCTTCTTAGAACTGAAGTAAGCTTTTAGAGGATAAGTGTATCCGTCTTCTTTATACCACACGATTACCCATTGAACATCCCAGTTTAATGGAGCCATTGTTAGTGAAAGCAATGCCACTACAAGCTCTTAACGTCTTGGGTCAGAACACAGCATCAGAGTGTTTCCTTTGGAAAGGAGAAGGAGGCCTGATGCTTACGTCTGTGTCAGAATCTGGTAGAAAATTTGTTCTCTAGGACTTATCAAAGATGTTGGAGGCGAGGCAGTGTCGTTGCCACACTTTCGAGTCCTGCAGCCGAAATGCTTGTGGTAGAAGCACCATCAGCTCATGGACTGGTCCACTAATCACTGTCTGGGTTACCAGTGCTATCCAGAATCCGAGAATATGACTACCGAGCGCTCACAAGTCTTATCGATTCGTTTAGAGACCCATGAGGCATCTCAACTTCCTTTTTAATCTATTTTCAGCAATTTATTGCCCTCTTTTCAGCTCTCTGTACATCTAAACGGCAAGCCGGTTGAAGAGTTGACTCAGTTGGTCCCGAAGGCGAACTTCCTAGCACGAGCTCGATTACTGGCGGATGGATTGGCCAAAGAGATCCCCCGCCAGCAGTTCCTCATCCGAATCCAAGTTCTGGCTGGAGGCAAGAGTGTCGCAAAGGCTGACATCAAACCCTATCGTAAGGACGTCACGGCTAAACTGGTGAGTTAGTGTCAACCCTCTTACCATCTTGATAGTATGAGAGTAGAAGGGTCTCATTGCCGTATTTGAGGATCAGTCGGGTTAAATCACTTGAAGAACTGATTGTCTGTTAATCGCCGTATTTTGTTCACTGCTTCAGCAAACAATCGTCATGGTAAAACTAAAAGAAATATAGGTGACTTGTTCGGCCATCTTTTTAACACCGGTATAAATGATTGTTTGTTCGAAAGATCGAGAAATGTCACGAAACTTTCGGATTTGCAAAATTTTGAAAATGGACATCTGAGGTTCTAGCAACAGTATAAATTTGTCAGTCTCATTTGAAGAAAAAATAGGTTTAAAAAAATTCGATTGACAACGATATCGGACACCGTTGCCAAGGATTTTTACTCTGAACACACAGTGGTTAGTAATTGCACCAAATATCACTCCGTAAATTTGTTCCAAAAACACTATCTTTATCTTGCACGCTTTGGATACCACACAAAGGCGTTTCAGCTATACCAGACCTCTTCCCAACACGAAAGCCTGAAAGATGGAGCTTAAAATGTTGGCATAGGAATTAAAAGCGCTGTATTAGTTACACAGAGAAAGTCTTATAACAGCATAATGACGCTTAGATGTTGGTTGATGCATTTATTTTAGACAACAGATAAATCGCATGGCGTAAAGTCTGAGATAAAACCCAGTTAGGCCCCAAAATCCATTTATGAAGGGCTTAGCTCCTCACTCGATCGGTATCCGAATGAAATCCATTTTCTACCATGACAAGCATCTCAAATAGTGGTTTGAATGACACACAGAAACACTGATGTGTTAAATAAAGACCCAAGGCTGCCTGACTGACAAAAGTTTACTTCTTAGTAGGCTTTAATGTGAGTATTTGTAAGGAATCTTTTCATTTAAAATTAATGGAATAGGTCGAGTCTCTGTGCTACCTGTTGGCTGTTTGTCAAGCTTGACATTTACACTGATTAGTGTGACGTTTTCAAACACTTATTTTTAGGATTTCGGTTAATTGTTTATACATCCTGCATAGTTTTATCGTTTTAACTAATTTGGATAAAGAAGTACGCTCAAATAAAACGCGCTCTCTTGTTTAAATGATTTAATTTTTGCTAATTAATTCTTAAATAATCCCTGGCATTAAATTTGTAAAATCGTTTAGTATATGGTAATATGCATAATTTCCTGAATTGTGGTTTCTTCCTAGAAACTTTAAGTAATTTCTATAGTTTTACGAAATAAATTATGGAAATTTGAGGTTTTAGTCTTATGAGGTTAATGTTAATCCTATGCTGGGTTGTGGTAACTTCGGTTTTGATCTATCGATGAATTTCGGAAGAGAAAGGAGTACTTAGCCTGACTTATGTTATAATCAATTGCTTAATGGGAATAGGTCAATTCGTTCTAGAAAAGTCACCTAGCGTCGTGATGAAGTGGGCTTTTGATCGGGCGGGTAGAGAAAAGTGCCCTGTTCGTTACGGCAACGGTTAAACCCAGTGAGTCATCAGTCCCATCACTGGGTGCAGTAATGCCTCCTTCATCTCTCAGAAATAACGAGGTATCGAGGTATTACTGTCTAGTCATTCTGAGTCGTTGAGGCAAATGCTATGGCCATCTATTGTGTTCATTCCTAAAGGACTTAACGCTTCACTCAATCGATAACCGGGAGAAATCCGTTTTCTGGCCTTACGAGCATTAAAAATGATATTTACATTCGGAGCCTTGTGCAAGTTTGGGTATCTTTGTGCGCGTCTGCAATAGCTAGTAATTTGTTCTTAACCTCTCACACCGGTTAGTGCTTGGAACGCGTCGTTTGAAACGCCCGCGAGTAATAGAGGCAATGGTATTCTAAGCCACCGCTATGTACCTGCATGACTGAGTTTTGCACCTCAGCATGTTTTAGTGGAAGTATTTTTGGATTTATGTGCATTTAAAGTTAAAGGAATAGATCGAGTCTACGTGTTACTTGTCAAGATTGGCATTCATACTGATTGGTTTGACTTTTTGAAATTGTTTTTTAATATTTTATTGGTTATTCATACTTTTCATAGCGTTGTGTCCAACGAATGTGGAATTCTTCACTGGTATGTCTATGGAGTCATTTCTGTCGTATGATAAATGGTTATCGTACGTTTTATGGGAGCAATGCCAACTGCACCCTATTGATGGCATTACCCTAGATTGCTAAAATGATTGAGGTGTAGGCAAGTCACCTCGGGTTGCGATGTAGAAGGCTTCGATTAGGTAGAATCGTGTCTCTGGAGGTGTCAAGTCACCTCATGGGTTCTGTTCGAAGTCCAGCGAAAATCTTCCATTTTTCGATGCATTTCAACTGATCAAACTTCATTTTACAGGACAATAAAATTAAAATTTGCTTGATTAAAACTCTGCTAACTTTGAAGTGCCAAGGAATCAGTTGAGACACTTAATGTTTTATGCGTTCGAGAAAGGAAACTCAGTAGCCGACGAAGCAGCTAGCTACATTCACTCAGTTTATGGAGACGGCATCCAGTTGAGTTAGGTGCTTCTTGAAGCAGGCCCCCTTTAAAGAAGCCTATCCCACTTTAACAGTTGAATTGGAATGGGCGATTAAGTTTAGTTCACACCATTCAATTCTTCATAGTCGTCTTCAAAACGCGGAAACGTTCGTACACTTTGAAAATGGAGTGCTTCATGAATCACGTGAAACCCATCTCAAATCTCCAGTTGACATCTACTCTCGTCTCTCCATTTTCGCCAATCACCTGGCCCTGATTCAAGGCTAGCGGGGTGCCCTGTCTGCTACAGCAGCAGTTAATAAATCATCTAGGAGTAAACTCAGTGAGTCACTGGTCACATGCCTCCTGGTGTTGGTAGTCATCGATACATCAGCGTCTCGTTTATCGCGATAGTATATAGATTCCGCGAAGTAGGGTCAGTGTGTTCTTAACCTTTTAATATCCTCCTTGTTGTACTATTAATAGCCTAGCTCGCTATTCCGGAAATAACAAGGATATTTGCTCATAAACAGCATCTGCGATAGACGATCCGCAAAGTAGCAAGGGATTCCTGTCAATAGCCGAACAGTCATCCTCACTCTTGTGGCGAATGCTGCAACCCGGAAAGGCATACGAATTTATCGTACCCCATAGTGAGAGGTGCGTATATGAAGGAAACTACCACTTGGGAATTAGCACATTTTTGGGGTCTTATTCACCGTCGGCCAGCCAGTAAATAGATCGTTCAAGCTAGTTAAACAAACCTTCCCACTCGCACGTCTCGAGAATGTACCGAAATGTATAAATACGTGGTGATTACTCTGAATACTGGAGGCAAAATATTCGTCTCGGACTTCGGCGTGTACACACCCATGCCATACACGCTAAATTATGGGCTCCATCCCTATCCGCCTTGTGTATTCAGTTGGTCCTCATCATGAGGCATAGGAAAGATTGATACAAATAAGGAGACCTCGTCGATCTGTTGATATTTTATCCTCTAAAACGTACGTAAAGCATTCTTCTAGTGCTTTCGTAAATGGGCTCCATGGGGTTTATCCGACTGTGAGGAGTGCTCAATCTCAAACCGAAATCCAAATTGGATAAACCTAGAAAATCAGGAAGTTATTTCTGGCGGCTAGGGATCGTCACACTGTTTTCGCTGTTTAAGTGCACAAATATTCTTAAGGCTAGTAACTGGGTGAATGTTTCGGAAACTTTCAAGATTCTTAATCTACTAACTTGGTATCTTTTACGCGAAAAGGCTTATCTTACGTGGTTTTTTTGTTTATAAATGCATTTTTGGATTCGGGTACGGTTTGTTCTGAGCTCCATTTCAAGCATTTTATTCACATAAATTTCATGTGAAGGATGTGAAAAAAACGATAACTTTTTTGGTGACATTGAAAAATCGAACATAATACGAAACGAGACAATTAAAAATGGTCAATCTTTATTTCACTGTTTAAAAATTATTATGGGTATTAATATATTGCCCTTTATTTGTGAAATATCAAGCCTCCTACTGTTAATTGTTAATCACATCATCCGGAGCATAATTAATGTGGTCAGCATTTTCATATAGGCGTCTTAATTCGTCAGCATAATTCCATTCAACACTTTTTTGTGCAATTTTTCGAGAAATAGGCTGTGCCAGCGCAGTTCGTTTTCTACGTACAGCCGCATCTTCTCCATCCGTTGTTCTAAGAGTGATCCGAGAGCATTGGCGTGGCAAGTCTATGAAAGGGGGTTCTAGTTATAGTTTTAAACAAATAACGAAGAAGGACTTGAATTTCTAAAGTTTAATACATTTTAGCAGCGAAAAATATTTTTCTGTACATGGAATTATTATTTTGACTTCAAATGTTAGTTTAATATGCCCGAAGTTCAGCGATTTCCATTGTGTTAAAATCGTCAATTTACGAAAATCCTGAAAGTAATATCGTTATTTTTTTGCCTTATCTAATCTAATTTAAAGTTATCTGGACAGCTCAAAATCCGTTTAAGGCCATTTTTCGAGTAGTAACACTGATTGGCAACAGTGAGCTTCGTTTTAAGAGCAAGATAAACATAGCGGGAGTTTGTGCTACAGTATTTATGAACCAAAACCAATTTTCGGAAAAAAAGGAGTACACGCATGTTATCAATATGGATATAGGCATAAATGGATTGGCACGTCAGTTATGAAATAATTGTGCTAATAGAAGTCTATCAAGTTCTTGAGATTGGATTCTCTCACACGGCCCATATTACCTGCGATTTGGCGTGCATCTCGTCTACACAAATTCCAGTAAATACGCTAGAAAATACGTGATTCGAGCCAGTCGTTTCAGTAGAGCCGCTTGTTTGTTTACAGCGCCTGTCAGATTGTCATTTCGATGGATTCGCAAACAGGATGTTGGACATTAAATCACCACTGAAACGACAAAGGCTCGATTCATAGTACATGACCATTTCATTTTGAGGTTTTGAGTACAAGGGAAAGGGGTTATTCGTACCTTCGAACGATAGTCATTAAATTTTCCTCCTCAAGCATTATCCACAATTTAAATAACATCCAATTAATCCAAATCTAGTTGACCACTTGAAGTGGTGAAAAGTGTTTCTGTGCTGATTCATGCATGTTATCACTGGGGCTTATGCTAAGGAGGGAATGATGAAAAATAGATTGAATTGAATACCACCAAGCAGTCCAACTTTAGCCACTCAAACCGGCCTTTTTCTGCTTCTGAGCGAATAATCAGCTGAGGCAGTTAGAAATTGCAAAATTAGCTCAATTTCGATGCACAGAATCGTATGCGATTTTTACTTGTTTATTTGCTTGCTCCGTCACTGTTAAACGTTTTGCACGATCATCGAAAGGGGCGTTTGTTTGCAAGAGTGTTGTACCGTAGTCCTGTGACGATCGTAAACCCGTTGAGAGAGTAGTCGCCAATGGGTGCCTTATGCGGAATATTTGGAAGCACCTTATGGGAAGAGAAGAAGAGAATCCACAAAATCAAATGGATTTGATGATATTAGTGGGTGTCTTCCGTTCGACCAACCTCAAGTAATCTGTGTATGGTAATGCCTTACAATCTAGCCCATTGGCGACTAGGGTTTTTCCTGGATTCTCGTCACTAAAACCTCTTTTTTACATGCATTTCTGAAGGTATATTTATTATCGGATTCTCTTCTCTGTGCTGCTCGATTTTTTGTTTTGATAATAATCTGATTTGTGCACGTTATTCTCCAGCTTTGCGCTTGAAGAAAGCTTGATTGAATTCTCAATGATGTTCAACGTGTATTGAGAGTGATGGGTTTTAACTTACAAAATGAGCATCTTTTTCAGGGCTATGTCCTTCCTTTTTGAATGAATAAATTAATTTAGCGAAAATGGAAGAGCATTCCTTATGAAGTGGGTGATTATTTACTCAATGGAAAGCTACAGTACACGAAACGTATTGCACATTCATCGAGCGGGACTTTTGTTTACAAGAGTTGCGTGAGAATCGCTAATAGATTGAGAAAATTGTCTTCAAAGGTTGTTGCTTCAATGGATGCCTAAGTAGCACCAGAGGAAAGGAAAAAAGGAGGTAGGTGCTTGCAATATTTTATAGATTAATGAAATTTAATCTACAGGAACAACACTACTGTCGTCAATGCGTTTTCCTTCAAAATAGTCGTTGTCGCAAGTATCTATTTCAGCCCCAACCCTGTGCAACTCGGAATAAGGCTGGAAGAAGCTGATTTTACGCTTTTCCTGGTGGTCGGCGCTGCTAATCATTGTGATTCGAGTTATTCTCTTCCATTATGAATCCGTTGGTAGGGAAGAGGTTCCTGTCTTGCATTTCCCTTTGAGTCAATGAAGGAGGGTGTGCTCGATCACCTTGTGCACATCTGGGAAATACTGCCAAGTTTAAGTCTTTTTTTTTTCTTTTAGCACGCGGCTGACCCATCCAGGTGGAATAAACTGTTGCAACGACAGGCCGAAGGCAAGAAACGCCTTCGAATGATTGGCGAAGTCTCTGTGCCCCGTAATGCTTTCATCAATGTGCTCAAACGGTCCTTATAAAGTACTCCCCTCCCCTAGCGTGTACATAGTCCTTTTTGCTCTCCAGTAAATCTACCGATCGAGAAAAGAATCTTCAGAGGAGTGGTGGAAATGCATTGGTCGGGCGTCATTAAAATGCTTTTGAGAGCATTTTCAGAAACTGGTTACTTTAGTAACGTGAGACTTCAGAGGTATGGTGTTTTGTGTCTACCAGAAGGGAAACAGGTGTGGTGAATCATCATGGTGTTGCTTTTCCTCGCTGAAATATCACCCAAAAAATACACAGCTAACGTCAGTCTAGTTCCGTAGAATGCCTATTAGAGGGATGTTTTAAAAGTAACTAAAGAAGCTCACTGAGGATCACACTGATTAAAGCAACCGGGGGGGGGGCGTACGACCCTCCTTGAGGAAAGTTGTTAAAAATGTGGAAAATCGTTTCGATACTCACTAGAAGTTTGGTGTTTGTCAATGCAGTAACGCCGTGTTAATAGCGGTAGGAGTGCAAACACCTTGAAAAATTAACAAAAAAATATTTAAATATGGTGTATAGGCCCACCTTATGCGGCCATTACAGCCTCAATTTTCCGAGGTATATACTCATACAAACTGTGAATCATGTCCAAGGGAATTTTAGCCCATTCTTCAGTTGAAACCCTTCCACCCAGACGATGGCAGCGGCAGAAATCGACTTGGCATTTGAATCTCTAAAATCACCGGCCGTAATTGCTCCTTGATACCGCAGTTGAGGTCAGGGGATTGTAGTGGCACAACTTCATTAGAACACTCCTCTTCAGGCCGCCATTCTTGAACAATTTTAATTGCTCTATGTTGCAACATCTTGCAAGATGGCGGCGTTTCCCGCCGAAAACAGTTCTTGAACATCTATAGGATGAAGAACTTGGTCACCCGAAGATGATTCGTCAGAAAAAATCACATTTTTCCATTGCTCGAGATAGAGAGGAACCTATTCTAACGGTTTCTACACCACTACCAAAAGCTTTGAAATATTTGTCTTTGAGAGCAGAGGTCTCGGGGGTAGCTTCTGTTACACTAGCGCCTGCCATACGAGCACAAACAATTTGATCTCTTCGGAAGTCCGAGAGGTCCAACAATTTTTATAAATTGTAACCCATTTCTTAATAGCTGTACAAGAACATTTATTTTAAGTAAAGCGATGCCAAATGTCACGCAAAAAGATTAGAACAAAACAAGTAAGATAAGTCCATGTTGTCCACCTCTGTGGGTTATGGCACGCACAAGAGATAACCGATACGGTATCTTTCTAATGTGTATTTGGATTTTTGATAACCACACCCCTGAAATAAAGTGTATTTCTAAGAAATAAAAGCTGCGAACTATCGAGAGATTACCATACAATTCACTAAAGTGCCAAAACCATCCTAATAATGAAACAACCTCTTCCATCATATAAATATGCCTTGACATCTCCAGCAAAACTCCCAATTTGCCTGAGACATAGGCCTTTGTTGCATTGGGAATTCAGAGGTGTCGCGTTTCGTACCCACCAGAAGTGGAAAGTGGAAGCTGAATCACCATGGCGTTACATTGTTATCTGACTAATGATCCAACCAATTAAAACAACCCATGGCTCTATTGTTCTCACATGGTTAGATATCTTAGCTTAGTGGGTGTGAAGTTTTGGTGGCAACAGCAGCCATTCTAGTAACTAATGATGGCATTTGACAGAAGAAATTTTCTCGTAATTTAGGCAGTAGGCCAAATTCCCATCATCGATCGATATCGACGTCTGTAAGGCGACCTTGTCTACATGCTCGTTCATCGCCTCAGAACTATCGGTATCGATTTCTCTAGCCATCATTTTACTCATTAAACACAATGTTAGTCTATTATCATACCAAATTTAGTGAATGGGGGATTTGGATGGTAATTAGGTTAGCTTATTTTCCCTAGAACCATTCAAAACGACCATTAATGGCGAATGGTACATGTGGTGTACGTAGTCCTCCAGAATACTCATGGCAGCATTCTCAGTAACCGAATACTTTAGTATTGTGAGAATTCACAGGTGGAAAATAGGTGATGAATCACCATGATGTTGTTTTTTCTAGCTGAAATATCAAGTAACAAATGCATAGCTAACGTCCGTCTAGTTCTGAGGAAAATTCACTAAGTGATGATCCGACCGTTTAATGCTACCAATAGCTCGTCTGCTACTCAATGGATGTACTCTTTAGCTCGGCACTACATTAATAAATCGTCTATTCCTATAGTGGATAGGTTCCTAGACTACGAAGTAACGACACTGGTTTCGTATGACATTCGTTTAACGTCAACGCGAACTTTCAAAACCGTAATTACTATACCTGGTAAAGCCATTAGACACATTATAATAACAAATGGTACAAATGATGTTCCTGTAATGTAGACAATATGCGAATCTCATTCTGACAAAAAAAACTAAATCGAGCTCGTCATGACCAAATATAGAAGTCTGTAAACTGACCTTGTCTACAAAATGAACCCGTTAACGGGCCATTTCGTCTCCATTTCGGCTAATTAAACGCCCGGCACAGTAGTTTATTTAGTTCCATATAAATTCAATGATTATGGGGTTTGGGTGGTAAATGGGTTAGCTTTTTGTCCTGATAACCACTTTATATGAGGGATTCACAAATGTGCCCCAACTATCCTATTAATGCACCTCCCTCCTCCATTGCTTTCTCCAATAAAATTCCACTTTGCTTGAGAAAAGGTCTTCGTTGAAGTGTAAAAAACACATTGGTTGATGCGAGTACTAGAGCTGTCGGGAGTTGTTTTAGTAAATGAATACGTCAGTAGGGTGAGAGTTCCGTGGTGTGGTGTTTTGTGTCCACCAGAAGTGAAACATGAATGATGAGTAGCCGTGGTTTTTTTCTTTTTGACAAAAAACCCTTTGATGGGAGCTAACTGACTGGTGATCGAACCAACTAAAGCAAACAAAAGCGTCTATTGCGGTAGTAGATAGACTCCGAGCTATATAACGTTGCTAGACGCACCCTATTGGCTTACTTCCCTCATAACTTGTCTCAACAAATACACTAGGCACGCCACTAGCCCATGGCCAAATAAGAGCCGCCTTTCGCAAAGAAGTAAACCTAGCACGAAATTCCTCGAAATTTATTCTTTGTTTTTCTTCATCAATAAATAGGGAGGAGGCGGAGTAGAAGTAAAGCTACACGCAAACTTTCCTCCTAGAGCTTGCGCAGAGAAGAAGAAGAAGAAATAGAAGCAATTTATCCATAAAGAGATAGAGAGAAAACGGGGAAGAGAACGCAAGGGGAGAAAAATGCAGCAACTAATCAGAGGCCAACAGACACTGCGACTGAAACGCGTTGTTCAGACAGACAGACAGACAGAGGCAGCATTGAACCAAACCTAGCAACGAAAAGCCGACAATCGATTCTGCACACACATACACACACGACACGATGTTGATTGAGTGGGAGACAGGTGGGAGGAGGCGCAAACAACAAAGCGGTGGCGGCGTTGGGTGGCGGAGCTTCAGAAAGGCATCTCTACTTGGGGGCGGCGGCGGCGTCATCTCCAGGCGCAGCAGCGTCCTTCGAGCGGGAGGCCTTCTTCTTGTCCTTGCCCTTGCGCGCGAACGAGGGCATCTTGAAGCGCCGCTTCTTGCGCTGAGTCTTCGAGTCCTCCTGGCTTGGCTGCAAAACCGTGAAAAAAGTAACAAACCACAGTCAACTTGAACACGTACTTCATTAGATATCATTAAAAAACACTATGGAATGACCTGTTACGTGGGTTGCATTTTTACCAGAAAACACTACGCCTGAATATAACGAGAAGAGACTACTGAAATCTTCCACTTGAATCATAATAGAAGACAGTAGTTTTCTCCATAAAAGAATATTAGACAATCTAACCAATATCATGTTCTCAGGATTACACAAAACCCGTCAAAACCTAGCTACCGGACTTCCCGTCTCCAATCGAATTGTGAGTCGTGTCCCCTTGTTCCTAATCCCATAAATCCGCGAGTACACGACTCAAAACGAACACAGATTTCCAGCAAACGTCCTTTTCTCTCTCTGGGAGCGTAACCACATTTTCCGGCTAGTTATTCCATCTCGGACAGGGAGACAAGTCCAGGCGGTATAAATTGGAGACTACGAGGCGGCTGTGGATAGTAGTTAGTGACTTAACAACAGGCGGTCTGTTTGCATTCACAGAGCGTCAGAAGAAAGGTTTTGGAATTACAGACAGCTGCAGTTAAGCCGTGGTTGATAACAAGAGGCTGCCATATGTATGGCAGTAGAAGGAATCGACTCTCCACCACTGCCTGTCGGCAGCGAGTTTTACGACCACATCAGTGCCCAAATCTTGAAAATCCAAATAACACCAATTGACGCCCAATTGCCCGTACTACGAAAGGCCAGTTAATCAACTAGATTGGAGGAGTTTTTGAGGAGGTTTCCCCAAAAAAAGTTCAAAGTCAGTTTGCTCCAGCCCCATTTCCGGTTATAAATTCAAACCAAACGCATCTAAATCTACGTTTTCGGCTACCAACCACTTCCTTTTTCCTCATGATACTGTCGAATGTATCTCGATTACCCTGTATCTGCCTTACACCAGATTTCTTATGGGAACCAGTGCTGACGAGTGCTTAATTTTCACCATTCATACTTCTTGTTTGCGTTTTGACTTGTTTTCACTGTCCTATTTCTTCCAATAATACCCCCATTTTTTGAATTCGATAATTACCAAGTTTCCATTGGAACAAGTTTATGCTAGGGGCTAAAAGCTTTGATGGTGATACAGGCAATAGTAGTGAAAGAGATACTCAAAAAACCGAGTCCATGTCTTCCGAATTAGACGAAATAACCAGTCGATTTACGCTACTACCTCATAGACCGTTCTTCTACGTTTTACGAGCAACCTTGCAAAACCTCTACTAGCATGGATAGCACCTCAGAGGCATTCTAGCGGTGGTAGAAATACCTACGACCACCCAATGAGTCGGGCAAACCAAAATGGCAACAAAACCGTCAACCTTATCGGTCCCTAACAAACCCCTTCGCGAGAAATTTCACCTGAGACATCGACCATACGCTACACCGTTTTGGTTGGAGTAGAAATAAATTAAGTATGTGTATCAAAGTTCCAGTTAAATCACAGCCAACTCACCTGTCCGGCATCAGCACTGGTGTCCGAGCGAATTCCTTCAGGTTCAGCGTCCCCATTTTGAACTATCATGAAAAAAACAACAAACAAACAAATTACAGGGCATTAAAAGACCGATAAAGAGACACAGAGCAACTCTATAATCAAGCCAACGAGAAAACAGAAAAATCGAACTGGAAAAACACAAACACAGCGAGAGAACCAAACTTGATGATACCGGCAGTCGATTCAGCGATGGCAAAGGTATCTTCAGCCATGGTTATGGACAACGGATCTCCAAAGGAGACGCGAGGCTCGACAGTCCATCTCGACTCTGGCAACAATAATTTTTTTGTGTCGAAAAGAAAGGAGTGGGGGTAATGAGTCACCTTTTTGTCCCATCGATACACATGCCTTCTTTTCTCCTGGCAACGCCTTTGGTTAACTAATTTCCCTACTTATTAGACACACCATTTTCGTATACAACTAACCAGAATTGACAGGGAATAAGAGATTCCAAAACACGATTCAACAACTCCAAACCGAGTGTATTCCATTGTTGGAAGTTGACTGTATCACTTCTTTATTCCGTTGACAGCGAAAAATCTGGAATATGCCCTCCCCTCCCCCAATTCCCCTTAGCACTTTCAAAAAGGTGGTTGAAGGTCGACAAGACCTGTTGAGGAGTTGATACGCAATCAGAGCAACAGTGAGATATTCACTCCCTCTCAGCTGTGATTTTATTCCCATACGCTGCTCTCGATAATGAGTACCCTCTCCGGAACGGCCATAGCTACTATAAACTGACAGTTTTGTGACGTTGATCGATATGACGATGGCTGAGTGGAAATGATTGTTATTTTTGTAGGAACGATCGTATTGTATTAAAGCCCAATAAATCACAACGGGAGGACAACTTTCCCACGATACATTCCTCCACATTTTGATCAGAAATTAGATATGTCTCGTTGGCGCACCATTGAAATAATCACCATACAAAAGGGAAACCTTTTGACCCAGTACCTAGTGGCTTCTTAGATAGATCCAAAATTTATAAAATACAAAACGTTGAAGGATTGCTTACTGCAAGCATTGGCAGTTTAAATCTTATGAAAACAGTGTTGGAAAATGTCACACCAATTAGTGGATAATCAGTGTTAAGGCCGCAAAAAGAGCCACGCATTTTAAAAGCAAATACTTTTCTTAGATACTACAACCAGAATGCATGCATTGCCATTGAGGGTAAACACTTGTTAATCGGGGTTCATTGACCTCAACATGACCTAGTTGTGAGGTCCCAGAAATAATCAGGAGGTCAATCCTTGATACGAAGACGGATAAACAGATGGAGTTGATGGTTCCCCATTAGATACCCTCACTGCTGTTTTGATAAGAGAGCTTTTGGGAGTACCAGCTACCTCGATGTTTTTAGTTTTTAATAACGTCTTACCAATGGATCGATAGAGAGGGAATACTGGAAACATCAGATTTCAAGCAAGAAATAAGTAGCCTGGAGCTTTGAGGACATTTTGGGCCCTACAAAAGACTCAAACGTTCAACTCAACATCGCCCAACCGGCAAGCACAACGACCATGGTGGTTGGACGAAACCCAACTCGTCAGGTTCGAGAATGCTCCCATTCAATCAGCGTTCCGGTTTGAACTCATCGACACAAAAACGAGTAAAAATACTAACGAGGAAAATCTGTAAGACGCACACAGGCAGCTCTGTTCACGCTGTAAGTGGGTGTGGTCAAATAAACCTGTGGCCTCGCCCGTCAGTCTTGTGTTCAACTCCACCCATTGTGGCACTGAGAAGATTGATGTACAGGATGTTGAAAAACAAGAGAATCATATTTGGTTACTTTAAAAACGCAAGACACTAATTGTCACTGTACTGCCAGCACTTCAAAAGCCGCCCAGTTAATGGAAGACGGGAATTAACGTATCGGCAGTTCTCGAGTAGACCTCCTCCACCCAACAAATCTTTGTCCATTTCCTCGATGGTTGCAATATTTGTCAAGGCAGAAACTGGGCTTTCAAGGCTATCAATCGAGTGAGGGAGTAGGCGCTTCGTGATTGAGATTTGGCGCCTAACTTTTCACAACCTGATTTATCCGTTATTGGAAATAAACACATCAACGAACAAGGTCCCGTTTCGCATTGGAAAGAGGTTTGTCATCGCTGAGAAGACTTGGGATAAAAAAGAGAACGTTATTAGAACTGCTGACCACTGCGTTTAAAACCTGAATAACGAAGGTAGCCAGTAGGATTCAGTTTCTTTCCCCTCCGCCCCCCACACTTCAGGGAAAGTCCTCCTCCGAACTCGAAGATCTTAGCCCTCCGATGGGTGATAATAAATTGCTGGGCGTACCGCCAGTCCTACAAAAGCTGCCCAGTCGATGTACGGCAGAATTAAAGTGGCAGTTTACGAGGATTTACGTCCCTAATGCCGGTTATTTTGAGTCCAACTCTTCGTCGGCAATAGTGAAACGTCCTTGTCCGTTGAATCCCCTCTAAATCTCCGAAATTTGCGGTTTCCAACTCCTCTGTTTCCCCATTTTCCTGAGAGAACGATTACACTTCTCCCGAACAACCTGCGCATCAGTGCAAATAGGTGGAAATCGACAACCAGACCACAGACTCACCAGAGGACCTTAGGGCGGACTCGAGAGTGCTGGTGTGTCCATTAAATCCTCTTCAAATTCACCAAATTGTTGGTTATCGACCCATTTTTTTTTCCCAACAAGACAGTCACAATTACCACGAATAGGAGGAGTTCGACGACTGTGCGGACTCACCAGAGAGCACCTGGGCGGACTCGAGGGTGGCGGCACGGCGTCGGCGCTCCTCTTCCTCCTGCTCCTCCTCTTCGGTGGGGAGGCCTTTGGCGCGGCGCTCGACGTTCCGCTTGTAGCGCTCCAGCTCCTCGTCGGTCACCTGCTCAAAGGGATTCGGCGAGTACACCGACTGGAAGAGGCCCACGTTGTGCCGCTGATCCCGGTTTATTATGCCTGCCAAGCCAACCAAGACGGGGGAGGGATTATATGGGAGTATTCAAGTCTCACGCGATCTACTCCTAACACCGTTGTCCGCCAATACCACTGATGGCTGCCAAAGCAACCAAGGGGGAAATGGAGGGGGTGATTACGAGTGGAAAATGATAAAAGGACCCCTACTGCTAAGCTAGAGGGTCCTAGCTCGATCTGCTCTGCTTCTCTTTAGATAACCAGTTGCTCCCTAAACGCCGTAGAGTCTTCCATTTCTAGATTTGGAGGTAACTTTGCGACTATTAAAGTGTAACGAAAGTAGCCGCTCCCTAGAGGTGGTAGTATCAACGACTGTTCCCAGAACAGTACAGTCGCCCACTTTCTTGTAATTCAATTAAAACTTGTTAGAACCTTCGGTTAATATGCACCAACAAAAGCGATGATGCTGTGAGAAACTATAACCTCACGAGTAGGCGAGTTTTAAGCTATAAGCAACAACAGAGAGAATAAAACGCAGCGAAAATAGAAGGCAGTCTGCTGCTAAGACAACTGTCCCTAATTCCAGCCGTTTTCCTGGAGGCAGTAATACCTAAACGCCCATAACGACAACTGTTCACCATATGGTAAACAGTCTTACGCTGCCACATCTGGAAGTACCAGCTGCAGAAATCCCGATTAGCTTAAACCGCTCAGCAGCGGGTAAATGGACTAAGAGGGGGGGCATGAAGGCGGTGGTCGTACCCTTGCTGACAGCGCCGACGACGACGACGTGGCCGGGCTCGAGGGCGGGCGGGTTGGCGGGGTCGAGGCGCAGCAGGGTGCCCCGCGGGCTCACCATGCGGCCGCCACCGGGCGCCGAGGCCAGGGTGCCGTCGCGCGAGTCGGCCGACACGAGTGTCTCGAAGCCGCCCTCTCCCTCGTCGTCCAACCCCATGAGGATCTTCGACTGAGGGCCCGCGTTCCGCACGTCCTTGTAGTACATCTCCCGCACCTGGGGAACAAAAGAGAGGAATAGTAGGTTGTGCAGAGGCTGGACAGGGCATCGAAGCCCTCTCCACCGAGGTTTTCTGATGATCATGGAGCGCCTGACTGGCTGATACTTTGTGATGGTGAACATTCTCGGTAGAGAGGAAACATGGCCGTCTACACAGTACCTTTCGCCTGATTCCCACCTGTGAGATTTCACCATTCCCTCGTGGGACTTAATGCAATTACCTTTTACATACTTAAATACCCACCCCCTATTCTGAGTTCCAGGGATGATGTCAATAGCGAAGTTAAACTACTCCTTAGTTAATCATGGAGCAACTGGCATGAAAGAGCTTCCAGATTTTCGACAGATAATTAGACTACTCCATTCTTTAGCTTCACGGCGTTCTGTAGAGGATTGGGTGCTTGGAATCATGTCCTTGGTCCGATTTCCAACCGTGGGAGTTCAACATTTCCCCGTTTAACCCGTTTAAGTTTAACCTCTGTTTCTACGCTTTTCAGACGATTTGGCAATGACTCTGCTAGTTAAAAACGAGCTTTTATCTCCTTTGATCCACCACTTTCCCAAAGGAGTTTAAGAGGGGAAAAGGAAAGAGAACAGTTTGAACAGCATCATTTTCTCACTACAAAAAGTGTTCGGCCAAACGGTTCACTACGGGCAAATACATCCCAACACAACTGAGAAAAGGGGCGAAATGTGGTGGGAGGGAGGAGTTTACATCAACTCCAGAGGGTATTAGAACTTATTGGGTAAGTAAAAGGTTTTTAAAAAGCAAATACCCGCTCTCTGACTTGACCTAAATAGCGAGATCCACCTACTTCTCAGGTGGTTATGAAGCAATCGATATGTTGGCATCTTCAGACGGTAGAAAAACAGCCCAGCAGGGAGAGAATGACTTTCAGGAGATGGTAGACTATTGGCAGGGGATTAGACATTCCCATTCTTGGGCTTCATGACCGCCTATAGGAGATTAGGCATTTATCTTTCACTGGATTTCTACACACGAGGGTTGACCACTTTCCCTTCGAGTCTTTGATTCCACAGAAAGTCTAATAAATGCTTCTTCAATTTCATAGTGGTTCAACTATGGCTGTGTTATCGCAAGCACAATTTTACCAGGCCTTCTACTTGGTAGAAGGCTTCTCTGACCGAGATTTCTGGTTTTTAGCATTCTTAATAGATCTGATGGCGTAATACTCGTCACTTTATATTTAAGGTAATGCGAATGAAGGAATGCTACAAAGTAAACCGACTTTTTTTCTCCGAAAAAGTACATTCCTGAAAGTACACAGATGAAAAGGTATGGGCATGGATCAAAACAGCAGAATTTATTTACGAGAGCACTGTGAGAAAAATTCGCCTAGAGAATAAAACCAGCCACGAAATAATTTGACTTACTGACCAGATAGAACATAAAGGGCTATCTTTTTACACATGTAAATACCTACTCCCTACCCTGACCTAGAAAGATTACCGAGTATGCTGACGTCCTGTGCTGGGACGCACACAACTGGCTGAGAGGAAGTAGTCTCAAACTTACTCCTTTCATAGACATCTACACTAACGCCTTTCATAGGATTCCCACCCGAGATATTCCGTAATTTCCACGTCGACATTTTCAGTCTATTTTAGGCAAGGAGAGTCGCGTCTTTCTCTGGACTTCTGCAACTGAGGGTTAACAATTTACCACCTCGAAAAGTCTACTCGATGCTTCTTAACTTTCCTCAATGAATAATGAGATTCAACCACGACTGCACTTTTACCAGGCTTTTCGTTCAAGAGATTGACCATTTTCCCAAAAAAACCTTTCCACGATGGATTTTGGATATTGGCACTTCTTATCTCTGTAGATCTGGCACCCCAAACCCGTTTTTGCTAGTAGGATTATGCGAATGCAGATAGTTTAAATAGTATATTATTTACTGGAATAGTACGCTAACCCAGACCTGATTCACTCAGGCAAAACCCATCTCTGAAATTAGTCGACGCACCTGAGAAAGGAGCCAACGGTTAGGATTACTTTTCGTAACAGAGACAGAGGGTATAAAAAATACCAAATACGGTATTTTATAAATGTACATTCCTTTTCCCCAGCCTGACCTCAAACGATAGTCACAGTGGTGACTAGGAGCATCTGGCATGGTAAAATCTTATCATGGCAGTCACATCTTGGCAAAAAACAACTTTCAGACGCGTCCATTCACGACTTTCACGGCTCACGTCAGCATATTGGGCGCTTAGAATCTTGTCCTTCACCAGATTTTCGCCCATGGAAGTTGAGAATATAGCCCACGACATTTTGAGTAGAGAAGTAGACTAAACAGCTCCGTAAAATTTTCCCCACAATCCTGCTATCGAGCTTTTGAATCAGATAGGCGACCTCTCTATTCAATATTTAAGCGATTGCCAAATTCTCCTCTTAACTAATCCGATGACACAGAGGTAAAATTAAGCAAATTTAAAAAGTACAATTTATTTACGTGAACATAACGCCCACGAGGACTTATTTACTGAGAAAAGACATTAACAGTGTGGCAAATTTGCATATTCTTCCCTAGTCCGATCTTAAAAGATTGTCTCAATAGCGAAATTGAATAAGAGGAAATAGTCCTCAGATGTTTCCGTTCTTAAGCTTCATGATTGTCTCTAGCAGACCTTTCGTTTGGTATCGTGTCTTTCACCGGATTTCCGCCTGATGAGTTCGGCCAATGTCTAACTTATGTTTCTACACTTTTTTTTCCATGACTGTGCCTTCTTTAAGCATATTTTAATAGATCCTTTTGATCAGATAAGGCAGTTGTCTACGGAGGATTTTGCAGACTGTCCATTTACCCTTTAATATATGCGTGGGGCTTCGAGACTCGAAATTGCATTCCAAAAAAGTCTAATTATTTACTTGAATAGAACACCCACCCCGGATTGATTCCTTGAGGGAAAAAAACGTGCTCCTAAATTTCGTTTACAATCGGAATGCGTTCACTTTGTTTACTAGACACAAATGCCAAATCTGCTGGCATCCAGACCCAATGCAGCTTACTACATGAGAGTAAAAACCCACGGAATTGAGCGAACCCTCAGAAAATCCAGTCTACGGGCTTGTAAACCTCCATGCTTTAAGGTTACAAGAGCAGCTCCAAAGCAGGCGCACATATGGTGAGGTCACGAGCGAATATGTGAGGTCATATTGACGGCAGTATATGCTCCAACGCCAGAAAAAAACACCATATCGCGCCTGCACAATGCCAAGCACTGCTTCTGATAAGCTTGTTTTTAAGAGATGAACAAAGGACCTAACAGGGGAGGATTGGCCACAATATAAAGCCCGGGTATAGCACAATTCCAATAAAAAGCCTAGTCAATCTTTGGATATCGAATTGAAAGAATAAATTTGTGACAAACCTTTGCATCTGTTAGTAGATTTATGTGTTGGAAACAATTGGACGAAGCTAGGTTTCACTGATAAGCCATCAGAAACAATAAAACAGGCTAGATGATGATGATGATTTTTAGATGACTTTTAGAATGCAATTGGCTATAGTTAAAAATTGCAACCTCTGCTAAAAAGTAATAAGCCACTGGTTGCTGAGCATCGCGGGTTATTAGTGAAGATCCTACTTAAACAGTAGGTAGGCAAACCTAATATCCTCACAACTGACCAATTTTCAACTAAACTGGATCCTGACATCAACTTTAAGGCAGTTAAAAATGTAATTGGTACACTGTAGGAACAGAGGATGTCTTTGAACAATTTTCAAAGTTAACCGTCCGGAACTCATGGTATTTAATCTCAACCCTAACAAGTTGAGGCCAGACATTCTTTAGAGCCTAAATGTACTTTGAACCCGTACCCGAAAAGCACACTACTTCTGTTAATTACGGTCACTTTTTTGCTCGTATTAATTTTGTGTTTGCTTCGATTAAACTAACGTATGCATGGTAAAAAATGCATGGAAAATATTGAGTTAATGTCTTCGCTTGTGATTTCTATCAGTTAGCGCTTCTATTTACCTGTCCATACTCAAAACATGAAAAAAACTTCATCTACAACGTCTATAGATCGATTCTACACACCCTAGAATATCAGAACCTTCCTAGTCCAGCCAATCAGTCGGCAATCCTTCAAGGGGTTGTCCGCTCACCTTCTTGAGGTTGGTCTTGAGTTCGCTGGGGTCCTCGCCCTGGGGCGCGAACTGGTTGGGGTCCTCACTGGCGACGAGAGTGCCGCCGGTGGTGCGGGTGGCGCCCTCGGTCCACTTGGTGATCTTCTTGGGGTGCGCGGTGCCCACCTCCTCGATCTCCTCCTTCTGGTAGGTGTTGGGCGTGTTGATGAGGTGCGTACGACCTAGCGACAGCGTCTTGGCTCTATACGCTGCTGCCTCCTTGATTCTAGGGGAGTTAACAAGAAACTAACTGTTTTGATGGTAGAAGTCGGTAATCCAAAGCCCTGATTTGTTTACCAATTAAACAGAGGTTGGGAACTCTAGTAAATGATACTGCTAATGGTGGAATTGGGCTTCATATGAAAGCGGATAGGGGGTGTCGTGCTCGAACAAGTTCTAAGTTCCCGTTATGAACAAGGGAAATTGTATTTCTTAAATTTGGACTATCGAAACTGTACGTGCACGATGAGAAATTAAAAAGAGTTCTGCGCTCGAGAACATTGCTCGATTTCATTAATACTGAAATAGGTAGAGCGCAAAAACATAGCCAGCGCATTTTTTGGACGGCTAAAAAGTAGTGTAAGCAAGGGACAATATGAGGCCCGAAAAGTACATTTAGCAGCCAAAGCTATTTAAAAAAAAAGAGACAGACTGCGATGGCGTAAGCTTCCAGCTGTCTATTAGTGCTACCAACTGGTTGAAAATAGATTTGAAGATAGCGAATCGACGCGTTTTACAAGAAGCTCCGCCATAACGGCATAACCAGTGGCTAAATTGAGCAGACAACTAATAGCTCCCGGTGCCATTGAGCAAAGGAATGGAGTACAATCACACTTCGACGTTCAGCACACATTACCATAAGCATTCTCCACGCATCCATTAAAGCAGAATATACGAGTCGATCACCACTTTAACTGATTGCATTGTTTCCAACAGGAAATGGTAAGGCATTTGGAACAGTTGGATTCATGTGCAATAAAACTTATTCTGTTTCTTTTTGAAATTCAAATTCAGGGTTAGGCCGTTCAAGGTATTAAACAGAAGCTTGGGAGCAAAATCCCAAAGATCTAGGGTTGTGTAGAACTAGGAAGAGCTGTTCATGACATTGCTTAATGTGGGAGTGTGCTTTAAACATACGTTGAGGTAAACCGCAAAACATCTTATTTTTAGGGATAGCCATAAATTCAAGGGTAGAAGCAAGGGACTCAGTAAACGGGACAAACAGTGCGTAAATAGCAGATGACGCCAGAGAAGTGCGTACAGTAGCCAACGCAGTTCTGATGGAATATGCACGTTAAGATGGATTCCGATTGTTTGAGCTACGAGCAAAGATTGCCATGGGCTATCAAAGCGCAATTGGACTATGAAGCTCTCAATTTGATATTAGGTCACCAAAGAATTTCTGTCCAAATTTCACCTCTTTTTATTGAACGAGATTTACTGGAATAATGGGCATTGAATTTGTACCACCTAATGCAGCAAAAATTAGTGCTTCTCAAATCTACTGTCAGCAATGAGGGCGTTTGAATCAACCTTTGAGGAAAAAAGACATGCTCCAGTGAATATAAAAGGGATGATGGTTTACCAGGGCAATGCATGACCCCTCCACCACAGCAAAATTTACGTCACAAGAGATCGAGGAACTTGGTTGGGAAAAAATCCGCCAGCATCATTTGGCAGAAGAAGCAGCTTTTGCAACGCCGCAAGAGGTTGTTGAAACAGACACTTGTGAATTCTCCGATTGCTCAAAACCAAAAGAATGTTGTAATAATATAGGTATTAGAAGGCTTGTTGATGGATGGATGGAAGGAAGTTAACGATAATCTGGGAAAGTACATTTATGATTGAATCCTTAATATAGCATTTGATCACGTTTAATATATTAAAAATCCGGACATAACTTATGGGATTTATTTGCCTAGTATCTCACCTCAAAGTAAATTAACTATCCTTACTACGCGACTTCAGAAGAAAAAATAGAGCTCTTTTTCGATAGGAGAATGTTAGGTAGCTGGAACGTAAGTCTTAAGTCTTAAGCTTGTGAAAGAAAACTGTTGCTTCCTTACGCGATATAACTTGTTCCGTTTCAGGGATAGGCTGCTGGCACCTTGACATGGTTTGTATTTAATCAAAAAAGTAGAGAAGCGTTTATTCTAGTCAAGACATTGCTTATGATGGTAATACGTTTTAAATAAACGGCAAAACCCTTTCGGTTCAACGTTAACGCAATCTGGGGACAGTCATAAAGCAACCTCCGCTTTTCAGACAACCTCCAACTCACGAGTACAAGGTAACGGACTCAATCAACAATTGCAAAATCATGCACAAGGACATGTGGGGTCAGAAAAGTACAGCCAGAAATCGACGTTTTAATTAAAAAATACATTGAAAGAGCGTACAGCGTCCGGTGGATTCTGATTGAGTGGACCCTTGGATCTCATTTGTAAATCAAAAAAGGGACTCCTGAAGCCTACAACCTTCCAAATGCTTCCTCTAGTTCTTCGGAGATCAGAAAGAACACGTCACTTCTTTGTGACAGTAAGCAGTAACATTTTGTACAGTAATTGAGTCCTACTACGGGGATTTTGCAGAGGAAAATAGGAAAATTTTGGTGACCAGACTACCGTAGTCGCAAAAATAAAGGCGTCTTTTCCCTCGAAAGCACTGAATATGGAAGGGAGTGTGATGTTTCGCATTTACAACTTTTCCGCTTAGTATCTACACTTCATAGAAAAGAGAAATGGCAAAATTTGGCT
Source organism: Anomotaenia brevis (assembly GCA_030710315.1). NCBI lineage: Eukaryota > Metazoa > Platyhelminthes > Cestoda > Cyclophyllidea > Dilepididae > Anomotaenia > Anomotaenia brevis. The sequence continues at coordinate 50,587 of JAUOZQ010000216.1, forward strand.
ATTCTCCAAGAAGGAAAATGTATGGAATTCGGATAAAAATCACCAAGCTGGAGGAATTCATCCAGTCTGCAAAAGAATGTGCTCTCTTTTTTTAATTTCAACTTTAAAATTACAAGGATTAATAGAAGAACGATAGGTCCATTCATCAACCTGTACTCCGCGGTATGTTTCCCGAAAAATTTCCACCAAAGTAGAAAAATGAGAGAATTTCGAATCTCTTCCCAGCGGATTTCAACCACATTTTAAAAAGGACATGTCTACATAGTTAAGTTCAGAGCAATATACAGGCCAATAAACACGACTGCGAAAGTGCTAATCATAGGGCTTGAAGAATTGCGTTTTTAAAAACGAATTTCTACCACAGTTTTCAGGGGAATTCTGCCGCATTTTAAAAAGACATGCTCAATAGGTAGACCAAAAGCACTGTGCATGTTTCGACACTGGAAGAGCCTTTTAGTAAGCGATTTTTAAAGTGTAAGGTGGAGGATTAAAGCGATAAAGTGGACAAAGTTAGGTTCTCAGATGTGAGAGGGTCCATTAAGGACCTCAAAAATGAGTGATATTTAACCGACTCAGCTGAAAACATTAGGGAGGTGTAAACAAAATCCCACGAGAAGGTTTTCTAGGTTCGAATTTTTGCACACGAGTCCCAAGCTAATGGGCAAAAGCTGCATTTTTTACTATCTACCTAGCGTGAGAGGGATTATTAACAGCTAAAGTCTGACTGAGGATCAACATATTATCAGATTTGACAGGGGCACTAAACCGTACCCCTCTAAGTGGTCAAATTAAGTGGAATTGGAAGTTTTTTGAGCTTGGCTTTTGCCAATAGGAACTAAGCTAATAATGATAAGGCTTATTTCAACCACCACTGTGAATAGAATTCCACCACAGTTAAAATAGCATCCCTAGTTACTTGTACAAAGTGTGGTTAAAGGATTTCCCTTCTTAGAAGCAGGAAAGAACGTATGGGGAATTCGACCTTAGGAGAATCGTCTAATGGCATCTACATGAATGCAGATGTGGAAGAAAAATGCGATATTTCCGTTTTTTTTAAAAAAACATTAAGAAAATCATTTATATAGTTTGAGAGGGAAGATGAACAGTTACAACCAAATGGACGAATGAAATCTCCTCCTCCTTGACAGTGTCAGAGACGAACACACCTTTACAAGACGCACTTGTCAAAGCTTTAGCCGTTTCACAATTCCACCAGTTGCGCTACGCGAGCAGCAAATCCGGTTGGAAATGCTCCGCGGTATCCTTCCAGTAAATAGACATGCAAAATTCCCAATAGTCAGGTTAGACTAGTTTTAGTTTTTGCTCAAACAAAATTCAACCACAAACAATGATTGGAATCCTACCAGATTTTTAAGAAGGGTGTCTTACATACAATAAAGAGGTAATCTGAGGACCTTACAGATACAAGAATGAGAGCACAGAGAATTCATCAGAAAAAAAACTCACCTCGTGGCGTCATCCTTGTAGTAGTTGGTCGCAAATGAGCTCGCCGCTGGAGGCACTTCCACTTCTCCCCTATTGTAGCCCCTCCCGAGACTCGCAGCTCTCCTAGACTGCTCTGCTCTCGTCATCCCACCATCCACTCCATCCGGCACCTCCGGTATGCCCCTTGTCCTACTCTGCACCTGTCCCACACGGTAGAGGTGCCCCGTGTGGTACCCGGCCGCATCCAGCCGCCTCATCATCGCCTCAAACTCCAACTCGCCCGGGCGCCAGTTGCGTTCCACACCCGTGGTGGCATTCAGGGCCGCCGTCGCGTCAACCTGGCCACCGGAGCCGCCGTCTCCGGCCGAGGGCATGACGAGCTCGTCGGCGCCGACGCAGGCCAGACGCAGCTGGGCCTCGCAGGCGCTCACAGCGAGGTAGGCGGACATCCAGGCCTCCTCCACCGAGGTGCCCAGGGCCAGGAGGCCGTGCTTGCGCACGATGAGGAGGCGCGGGGGCGACGTGGGGGAGGCTTCAAGGGCGGCAGCGACGGCGGCGGACTGGGCGGAGAGGCGGGCTTCGCCCCCGAGGCTCGGATCGAGGCTCGAGGGGTCGTAGGTGGCGCCCGGGCCGAGCATTATGGCTTCCTGGCTAATTGGCGGGAGACTCGAGTGCATGCATGAGACCTGTGTGGGGAGGAGGGACAGTGACTCGTAATACACTGTGAGGCATTCCAGCTGCAGAACCTGTGTACCACACCTACTGTGCGAGAGCAGCATTCATTCTAAGATTGATTATAAACTCTGTGTTAACTTGTTATAAAGAGCTTATTGAAACCGATAGTTTTAAAGTGAATGTGTAAAGGCAAATGAAAGAGATGCACCGTGACGATGGCACCTGAAACACATTCCACTATATGATCCAATGCGAAAACCAGAATGTACGCACACACATTTGCCCATTTACCATTACTTCTGGTACAGTGTCGCACGACTCTTTCCAGTGAACTGGAAGATCTAGGAGAACACTTCAACCTCAGCCTTGATGCAGTTCGAGATAATTATGGGTAGCAACGTCATTCTAAACTGCCTAGATTTTGAGGACAAAAGACTAGAAACTATTTAGAATAGAGCTGATTTATCATAGAAGGCCAATGCTCAATACGCTGCGGGTTAACATTTTGTTCAACAGTTAGTTTGAGTTGATTAAACCTGACGATTCGAGCCAACCTCTGGACAGTGTTAAGCTGTTCAAATTTCAAGGCAAATAATAACGAGGCATCAACACCACGACTCAAGAAGAATACACCCGAAACCATATTGCGATTCTCAGTAATTTAACCTGCGAGTTCGAGTCAAGTTACCGATAGCACGGTCATACTAATCCTTTTAGATTTCAACAAAAATAATGCGGCTTTGTCAAGGCCATAACACATGGAGAATGTACCTCAAATCATACCAAGGTCACCCACATTACCTCATCCAAACCTGACCGGCTTCCTCTGCATTAACGATTCGGTATAAGGACGTATTTGTTCTACGGTTGACTTCAGATGATTGCACTTAACAGTTCGAGCTAGGTTGATCCGTTTAGACGCTGCATGATGCATCATAACAAGGAATCAATTGTTACGCAATTATGTTGAGCTGATTGAACTTGACAAATAAAGCTAACTTATGGTATCATTCAAATTCGAGTAGATTTCAACGATAATATTATGGATTAGCCATCTCCATTATCTCACCCGAACCTCACCGGATTCCAAGAATATATTTAAATAGAACCGCCTGAGATTGACAACACGCATCACCGCTCGTTTGAAGAGTCATCGCACGAGCGTACCAGGCACTAATAAGCGCACACGCATACCCACAGATAAGGCCGCCAGCCAGCTACCAGAAGCACCCATAGCACAGAACGGCAAGAGTGAGGGTAGTGTGTGTTTGTTTGCCGGGGTTCGCGAAAACGGACACACATCCGCAATTGTGCCTTTGGAACTATTGCATACCACCGAGGCAATCGAATTTCGAAGCAGAGATCTTGTGAAGGATATCGAACCTCGGAAAAGACGGAAAGCGTCCTGAGTAGTCCCGTAACCACAATTCTTCATTTAGCAGCCTAGGGTTATTGCTTCTGATGCACTGACATTTCCTAAACAAGGAGAGTATGAGCAATGAAGCCTAAGTAGCCACTATAATGCAAAAAACTTTACAAATGGATGGAGATCGCAACCCATTTATGACGGAGTAAAGCTGTATATAGGCTCACGTTGAAGATAAGCATTATAGACATAAATTTCATGGGCGCAATACAAATAGGGATGCAAAAGCGTGCAGGAGTGCACTAGAGGGAACCAAGTTCACAGCCTCTGTGTTTTAAGCCGTAAAAGTCAGCGAAACGACTAAGCCCGCAAACTTTAACCCTCTCAGGATTAGAGAATATTCCTGCTTTGGAATAAACCAGGAATCAGAGTAGTCTAAAACACCCCTGTGCTCGCTTGAACTAGCTGAAATGCTGATTGGACTCAAATATTTACCAGAGGCAAACAAAAAGGTCGAATAAACACGGTGGTGATTAGCAGCGGGCTTTGAAACATGACACTTTACCCACAGTAAAAACAGAGAGACGATTTTAAAGTGCAATTTGACGTCACAAGAGGAGAGTAAATTGTGGGGCATGTATGAATGAGCCATTAGCGTTACTGATATAGCGTCGATTAGGCAAAGTGATAGGGACGTAGGCAACGCAAACGCTGCACAGATGGAGATCACGGCCTACTTATAGGGGAGTAAGCTCACATACCGCCCGACATTACAGGTAAGATTTTTTAGGTATTATAGGAGCAACACAACTACGGACGCATAGGTACACTAGAATGAACCACGGTCACACCTATGCTCTTGTCGTAAAATCAAGAGAAACGGTTAAGTCCCTTGACTGAAATCCATTTAGGTATTCTCGGAGGTCGAGAACGGAGTGAACGGTCAGTAGAAAGGCACAGAAATGCAATCGACCTTAGAAACCTGAAGAAACTAGACAGAGGAGAGTTAAAACAAATAGATCGAATAATATTAGTTAAGTGTAATTTCAGCGTTACCACCACTAGAATAGTCGCAGTAATATTTCGACTGCCAGCAGTAAGATCAAATTTAAATGTCACAAATCCGATTACTAAATAATTTCCCTACCGTTACATTCGGGATATCATAGGGAAGAAGGCGAAATTGGACTGTATTTTTATTTAACTAAACGATAGTAGTTTGATGCATGAAAGCTTGACCCAGGCTGTATTCACAATCACTGGGGGTCATAAGGAAATATTCCATTTATTAGAAGTGATGTTTTTGGAATAAAACCAAGAATGGGGGTAGTTGAAGTCATGAGATCACTGAACTGCTGGATGAATCCAAGTACTTGCCAGAATCACAAGCAAACAGAGGGGAAATTGATGCTAATTAGCAGAGGATACATCCCCTAGGTTGCAGTAAAATGACAACAAACTTAAAGGCGGACTTTGGAACCTGAAACTATACCCAGTAAAACCACGGCAAAAGAGTGGAATGACTTTTCAGTTGATAAAAAAGGAGTTTCTAGTGCAAGACGACTTCACAAGGCCGGAGTAAATTGCGATGCACGTATGAAGGGGCAGTCCAAGTGGCTACTTCAATGCAGACGCTGCACTAACGGATAAGGATCACAGCCCACTTAGTCTCAGGAATCGAGAAGCAAGTAAGCAATCAGTAGGAAGGTAAAGGAATGCCATCGATCTAGATATCCATGAGCGAACGTATTAGACTTACTCTGAAGAAACCAGGCAAATGATAATTGCATGATTTACCTTAGTAGAGAATACTCATAACAACAACAAACAAATCAAACTATTATAAATAATTAAATATCACCTTGGCTCTACTATCACTGGGATTGTCGGAAATGGCATTTTGACCGCCTACGACAAGACGAAATTTAAATGTCACAAATGCTATTAATACAGCACTTTCCTAACGTTGCATTTTGGGTATCATTTCCAAGGAAGATGACGTTTGACGACTTTCTTATACATACACCCAAAAGATAGCGGTGTGATGCATGAAAGCCTGACCCAGGCTGTATCAACCACAATGGGTCATCGTACCGAATTATTCCATTGACTAGAAGAGGTGCTTGAGATAACTGAACCGCAGGCTGAACTCAAGCATTTGCCAGAATCGCAAGAATGGGAAAAAGTGACGCTTACTAGGAGAGGATTTATCTCAAAGGTTGCGGTATCATGACGAACAACCTAAAAGCGGACTTTGAAACCTGAAACTATACCCATAATACCCACGGTAAAAAACCATAAAGCACACAATCAGAAAAAAAGTAAAGTCAGTGTGAACAACATTAGAACAGACAGGGACAATTAAACCATGAGGAATCGAATTACACCCTATATCTCCAATAAATCAAATTGTAAACAAATTAATGCTATCACGCACTTTGGTAATCGATGAGTTACGATGGACGGTTTGCGTTTGAGGTTGTTAAAATTGTCAGGGCAAAATTTGCAAGCATCAAACACGTGGCAAGAACGTTAATGGTAAAATTACCGCGATTGTTGCCGGTGTGTTGAGCTGGATGATACACCTAACTGTCGGTAAGGCTTCGTGAACCGCGGCGTGCAACATCCAGCCCTGTCTGTCGATTCCTAGGCCATTGGATCCATCGTCCAGAATGTTCCCTATTAAAATTTAGATACGCCTGTTTAGAGAACAGAATTTGGCTTAATAATTACAAAAGGTAGGGACAAAGCGTGCCTTTAATGCCGATTTTCACAAGACGTGATGCAGTGATTTCGCTGTGAAGTAATCCTTCGGGATTGAAGAGATAGGAGTCTCCATCCTTGAAAATTTTGGCCTAACAAGTCGATGAAAGTTATTGAGAGGTGATAGAAAGAGACCTATTAAAAATTCAAAAGTTTTAAGTTACCGAGATGTGGCTCTTAGACCCAGAAGACCAACCGAAAATGTCGACTAGACGATAAGTGGAGGCAACTTTACAACGAATGACTTTCTCAGCTTTGGAGAATGTTGCGGTAGAAGAACGAAGGTCATTGACTGGAATGACAGGCACGGTGGCGTCTAAAATTAGGATATCGAGCTAAATCATTGTGGAAATTAGATTATGAACGCTGTCCATTTTGAAGTCGATGCTACCTTTCGAAAATGCAGACGAGCCAAGCTTGGCATGAGGCGTTAACATATCAACGAGCTGTTTGAGAGCCTGGACATTGGGACTCAATACACCATCGCGCATTTGAGAAGCCACTATCTTTTCCAATTCCTTCCTGAAGGCTTGGGAATGAAGTATCAAGGAAACCCGACGGCGCTGCTCCATTAATTTCACATCTTCCTTGATATTTGCAGGCCGCAAAAGCTCGCGGATATAATCAGGATCGTTAAGATCTAAAAATTCGATATTAAAATATACACTAACCTAAGCCATCCAGAAAATCACCGCCTTGTGGGCCCAAAACATCAGTCATCCTCGAAGACAACTATAAAACGCCTTGTGTAAATGACAAACGTTCATTGATACGAATAAACTATTCTCAGGTAAAAATTTTAAGGCACAAAACAGGAGTTATTAACATGAAAATACAATGCATTAATAAATGAAATTGATTGTTATCTCAAAAAATTAAAACCTCGTAATTGCAGTGAAAATTTGGAAAAAAAGTAGATTGACTGAGCGTATTTTTAAGTGCAACAAACACTATTATCTAAATTTACATTATTCAGACCTTTGGAAAAGATTTTAAATTAACAAAAATTTACAACAAATAAACGCATTGATTTAATTGATTATAATCTTCTTAAAATTCTTACTTCTGTTGCCTACTTAAGTGCGGGCCATTTATAAGTGTGCATTGATTTCTAAAGTTATTTTATCTGTATTAATATGATATATTTCATCCAAGGTCAGGCAATCATTCGAACTGTCAATTGACGTCGGTTAGGGGTTTGTGTCGCCGCCGTCGTTGGGATGTCATTCTCTGGATTTAAAGAGATATTCGTTAAGCAAAAGGTTGGTTTGTCCAGATTTTTGTGGGTCGTGTATTTTCTCAATCTTATGCACAATGTATTCGCTTATCTTATCGCCATATGTTCCATGCCTATAGACTTTTAGACCCAAGAAAAAATTCGCTCCAGAGACCATCCACTATCATTTGCATAAGCAAGCTGAGGCTTCCTTAAATGCTGGGATAGATCTTCGTGAGGCCGTTAAAAAGCCTCCAGATGAAGAGCTTAACGACTGGATTGCTGTTCATGGTTTGTTCCAATACCTAAGGTCAACTCTCTCTCTATTTAGTTGTGGATTTTTACAATCGCATTAATTTAATCTATGGGACAATCTGTGGTAGCTGTACGGTGGAATCCTGTCCTCGAATGACCGGGGGCAAGAAATTCGAGTACCTCTGGCGGGATGACGACAAATACCGGAAACCCACTGAAATGCCTGCTCCTATCTACATCGCTCACTTAATCGATTGGATCGAAGAACAAATCAATAATCCCGCTATCTTTCCCACCTCCGTGGATGTACCCTTCCCGAAGAACTATATTTCCGTGGTTAAGAAAATCATGAGCCGACTCTACCGCGTCTTCGTCCACGTCTACATCCATCACTTTGATCGCTTGGTGGAGATTTCCGCAGAGGCGCATGTAAATATCTGCTACAAGCATTTCTACTACTTTATCACCTACTTCGACCTCATCAATCCCAAGGAGCTCGAACCACTTGTGAGTAACTTTTTCAACTTCGAAAAATCGAATCCATTCCTTAGTGTTTTTTGTGATTTTGGTTGTATCTTATTTTACTTGGGCTCTATGTAGTAACCTAATAATGATGTGAAACTGCCGTATATTTGTAGATCGGCTTCATTAATTATCTCACTATTTTTAAGAAGTTACGCGTATGTACGGATCACCTTTGGCTACGATTGTCCTTTGCACTCTTGTTTGTCCCATGTGATCTGATAATGTAAATAGTCGACAGATGAACTTGAGATTAATCGGGTAGTGGTGTTTTCATCACTTCAAGTCATCGACAATTTCACTCTGCTGTTCGTACTCTCGCTTTGGAAAGATGACCTCGGTTAAACGTGATTTGTGATTCATTTCTCGTATTTTTTTGCAGAGCCTTGAAATTTGAATATCAGGTGTTTGTGGTAAACCTACAGTGCTCACTACTACGCATCGCTTTTAGAACAAGTGACTATTAGATTATAAGTTTTTCCCATGTTGCAAACTTTTTTCATGCCAATCCGTCCAATGCTTGGGTGAGTTAAGTGTTTCTCACTACACGTCATAAGATGCATTGTATCGTCCTTTTTCGCTCATTTTGTTTGAAACATTGCTTCATTTAAGTTTCAAGTATATCCTAACCGTGTGCTAATCGATTTGCATGCATTCATCTGGAACGATTGTTTATGTTCTCGATCAGAATAAAATATTTTTTAGTTCCGAGTGACTACGCCCAGGTTATCAAGTAGGCGAATCTGGGAATGACGCCACGTTTGTTTTTTCCGATTTTCCCAAGAAAAAAATATATATTACGTTTATCCCACGTGGTTAATTGGTTGTAGGTCATTCATATCAAATACCCAAGTACTCTGTTCCTCGCGTCTGTCCCATAATATCTAGTTTTTGCGTGAATGACTAAGTCGACTTTCATCAAACAGGGCTTTTGCTTTGTGTGGAATTAAATTGCAAGCAACTGGCTCAATTGGGCCATGCACATTACACATCTAAGCTGTGTGTGTCCCTTTTTTCATTATATCAAACCATCCCATAAGTCCCGCCTGAATTTACCTTCTTTGTCTAGTGGAGCTAAACAGGATTTTTTGTATATATCATTAAAATTGAAATACGCTTGATTAAAACCCTACTAGCCGGGAAGTATGCAAGAGTCATTTGAAGCACATTATGTTTGTTTGAATTGAAGAAAGGAAACTCAGCAACCGACGAGGCGGTTGGAAGCATTCACTCAGTTTGTGGTGAAGGATGTGGGAGTTAATGAAGGCGATTTGGGAAATTCAGAGGTGGGGATTTCACCCTTCACGAAGATGAAGATCGAACCGGACGGTTTCTAGTTGAGTTTGATGATGGGCTGCTTCCGGAAGAAGCTTCTCCTACTTTATCAGAATAGGCAGTTAAGCTTAGCTCAAACCCTGTCACTGTTCACTGTTTTCATCTTCAAAAACAAAGTTCCAAGCTCAAATCTCGAGTTGACGACATCTGCTCTTATCTCCTCCATCCTCACTAACTTGTTTCACTTCTTTTGGTGAGTAGACTAATGACTCCGTGAGCGTCGGGAAGGACCCCATTCACAGTCACAGCCGGAGGGGAACTTCATGGGAAAAGGAGTGTTTTTAGATCAATCCACTTTGAATTGTCACCACCTAATGCAGCAACAATTAATGCCTCTCAAATCCACTCTCAGCAATTAGGGCGTCTGAAGCAAGCTTTTAGGGAGCAATACCTGTTCTAGTGGACCGAAGGTGAACTTCGTTGGGAGGAAATTCTTCATCCAGACTACCACTTGTTTCGAGGCTTTGGAAGAAACAGCTTCCTCAACGACGCAGGAAGAGTTTGTTGAAACTGACATTCGACAGTTCTTTGAACAATCGAAGCCGATAGAATTGTACAATAGCTGTAGTAATAAGCAAAAGTTACTTTGATGATTGAATCTCTAAGTAAATGTAACATTTGATGACTTGTTTTATTTATTCAAAATTCTGACAGAACTTATGGGAGGATGTGATACCCTTCCAAGTGGGTGATCTAGTTAAGTTATTAGTTATTCATTTACTTCAAATCATAGCCACAACATTCTGTTTACACCCCGCAGGTTCGCGTTGGACTTTTGACTTTGTTTTCATTGTAACCACCTAGCTGTTTTTGGTTAAACTGTGATGCGAGTCTTAATGGCCAGATTTCTGGTAAAATTGTTACATTAACTAAAGGCAGCTCACTCCCACATCCCTTGTGTGTTGTATGAGTCACTGAGTAGAAGAATGACGAATACACGTCTCCGAGTGATACCCCCAGGCTAGTTGTTGAAGCTAAACTTGAAAAGAAACTAACGGACCCCTAGGTATTAGTCAGTTTTGAGGGGGATGGGTGAAACTTTACCCGTTCGATCGATAAAAGTTGAATTGTTCTTTTTTTGGGCAGACAACGTACATTTGGGTCGATGCGTCTGTCTAAATATAGAGGAATTGGACGGAGAATTTCTGCATCGATTTGTCTAGTTCCGAAAAAGAGACAAAATCCGACGAAGTTGCTATTCACTCTTTTAGACTGGCATTTAAAATTCCTCCTTATTCGAGAGAATCTGTCGACAGAATGCGTTAATCTTTTCAATTCACTCCCACCTACTTCTCTCGCTTAATTAGAGGGATATCTCTGCTTAATAAAGGGTCCTTTGTGTGGGGAATTACTCACCAGGCCACATTGCACAAAGCCATGCTTTGTCCATCGCCAATATTTGTCTGAAGATGTCTTACTTTCACTACTGAGATTTTTAACACCACCTTTTTTGCTTATTTTTGGTTGGGTCTTTGTGGGCTTAGTTTTAGTCGAAGTTCGCATGTGCGAGTGCCCCAGGTTTTTCATATTTCTTGGCAGAAACTGCTTAAGTGTACTTTATGCAAAGTTTTGACTTTATTCGAAGTTACTGCCAATGCCTTAACCCTCCAAACAAAGTATTTTCCAGTTCTTTACTGAAGTAGGAAGAATCTCTAATGGTGGCCAAACAGTTCGTGCCTTTCATGCATTGTAACCTACAACTTACACCAAAATTCGCTTCAAAACGCATCTTTCGTTGACTTCTTTGGGTTAAGATTTCTCTATTGATTGGGTGGTTATTTGGAATCCAAGAAGTATGTCTAAGAATCCCTAATTTAAATTGAAGGTTTCTGTTGAGACGTTCTAGCACTTTTCTCAAAACAGCTGAAAAAGTTATTTTGAGTGTATAGCCTCAAGACAAACCAACTGCTCCTTAGGAAGTGGAGACGTCCACAAATTTACTCGTATTAAAAAATGCTTGTTAATATGAGTAAATGTGTCAAGATTTGGGGTGATTGGTTAACCGCTGGCCAATAAGGTTTGGGATCACGACGCGCAATCCATATACGGTGATTCAGGACGAACGCGGTTGTAGTATGAGGGACAAAGGACTACTCAGAACGGGGGATTTTGGTCACCTGCTTTGGCCAATGTCTAGTTTGTCGCTTCTGCATAGCTCAGTGACACTAAGTACGCGTGAACAAGTGGCCTTCTATGGGTGTTAGGGAGATATTTTACAATCTCGTCAGGAAAAGTGGTCGGTAATCGCGAAGTAAAATGATTTAAAAACTTTTCAGTAGATGAACGAACCACGCCGTATGTTATGACTTCAATCCGGGTATATTCAGGTGTCACACTCTCTCCTGGAAGGACCTAAAAAGCTGCATATTTTCTGAGGCATGGCAGTCCATCGGCGGATTAAGATGATCGGGGAAATTCGCTTGAGGACTTTTGGACCTTTTCTGCGAGAAATTGACCCTAGCGGCACTTGCAAGAGTGCGGCAGGCTTCATGCCAGGGGGTGAAACATTCTGTCCGCTCTGCGACAAAGCTCGAATGCCATTGTTTTTCTGCAGATTTTCGAATTGTTGTGTTGACAGTGTCATGTAGAACCAGTGATCATAATGGCCAGCATGATTTATCATCATGTCACAAGCGACTCTCTTCCATGCTGAATCACGTGAAAAAGCTCCAGTCTAAACCTGTGAAGGAAGCCTGGAAAGAAAATAATTAAAGATTTTCTTGATTTATTTAACTCAAATGGATTAATCACTTGCGCAATCACCTTTTTTTCGATTTCAGCGTGAACTGACCGAGAGAATATGCAAATGAGATTGGAACCTCCTCCTCCTCCTTCTCCTTCTCTTCCATGAATACCGGGGCATTTTGCGTCGTTTGTGCGGCTCCTTGCATTCCAGATGAACTCCCCAACCCCTGCCCCACCCCCATTGCTCCCATCAACTAATCAAATGAGGCGCGCGCGTCTTCAAACACGCACTTGTGTAGCCGCGCGCCGAGGTGTCTATTTTTGTACTTGGTCGCCGTTTCCACCGAACTTCGCGCACTGCTGCCGCTGCTGCTGCTGCTGCTGATGCATGTTTTTATTATCGCTTGTGCTTGTCCACCCTGGTGCCCAATTCAATCGTCCTCTCTTAGTACAAGTTAGTGTCTGACTTTTGTGTGTTCTCAAATGATCGGATTTTGGGTAGACGGGGTGGGCTAATGAGGAAGCATTCGATCGGTGAGTCATCGATTGAGTTCAGTGTAACTAGAGTTTGTGGTGGACAGACAACACCCCCTAGGCTAGTTGAGAGTCTTTAAACACCGTGTGACAGGTAGTACGTGCATTTTCCCGGTTCATTAACTCCCCAAGCCATGGATGGACGGCGTAAAATTATTCAAAATCATGTGATATCAAGCCATCCCTAATGATCGCTGTAAATTTTGAATAAATAAGACACGTAATTATGTGTGACTTCAATCCACTTATTAACATTCTTGTGGGCGCCATTGTCGTAAAATTCGTTCGTTTTTGGTAATTCGAAGAACCCACAAATGCCAGTTTTAGACTCTTCCTGCTGGGTTGCAAAAACTGTTTCTCCTAATGAAAGGCGGACAAGGAATTTGCGCCCAACCAAGTTCTTCCAGCTTTTTAGATTTGATTTTTGCAGTGTGGGTGGTCACTTCGATGCTAACAGTAGATTTGAACGTTGATTTTTGCCAAAATAGGTGGCAACAATTCAAAATGTGTTGTTCTCTGGCAATGCCAAAAGTCTGAACGAAGAAGGACCTTTCCCCCCTTTTCGGCTGTAGCTGGCGTCTTTTCCTCTACGAAGTTTAACATTTCGGTAAAAGAACCATTTTTCGCCAGTCACGGGTCCACCAAAAAAGGTGAAGCGAGTTGGAAGAAAGAGACCAGCAGATTTCAACCTGAGATTGCTTTCACACAATTGGTGAGGTACCCATTTCGCAAGCTTTTGAAGATGACAATAAGCAGTGGTGTGATCTGAATTGAACTTAAACGCCGTTGCCGATTCCCAACTGCCTCGGGAAGCTTACTATCAAGCTCAAATTGGCGTCCAGTTCAATCTTCATCTTGGTGGAGGGTAGAACCCCCACTTGTGAATTTCGCAAACCGTCTTCTGCAACTATCTTCCATTTCCTCATTCCTCTCCATAAACGGAGTGAATGTTTTGCAGCCTCTTCGACGGTTTGTGAGTTCCTCTCTTGAACTAGTGAAATATTGTCTCAAATGACTGCTACCACCATGATAGCAGGGTTTTAATCAGGTAAATCTTAACAGAGAACTAACATTCAGCTGCATTTTTAAATATCAATAAGATGCTTTTTAGATTTCGTTCGATTTAAAAAGTTAATATTCAGACAGAACTTATGGGACGATCTGATATGTACAGACAATCCAATTTGTCACAGACGTCTTCTCTTTTCACTCAGTCAGATGGTCCGTCTTTGCGAGAATTTTCGTCATTAACAAAGGGACCTTGGATGACAAACGGATGGTATCTTCCCGTGCTCATTTGCATGCTCGTAAACATGTACTTAATTCAGTGACTCATCAACTCTTTCATCCAATCAGAGCACGGATTACCGTGCCAATCCAATCGGAATTTCGAATAGAGTCCTTTGTTCAGGACGGTGGATGCACGTGTGGATTCGCTTCCTAGAAGGACTAAGTACCCCGAACAAGATGGGGAGGCTCAATATCATTGGGAGAAGAGAGGGCACCTGTACCAGATTGTTTATTAAGGCGTGTGTTCGTTGAGACTGCGTTGTTCAATGAGATTTTGGGTCAATGCATTCACAGTCCTAGGGGTGCACACGTAGGTTCCGGGGTGTGACCTGCAACTCTCTGGTCACCGTAGGATTTAGCAGGACCGTGTCGGTAACTAACTCAATGCTACTTTGGTTTTTATTGTGTCTGGCTGAACAGATCTATAAGATTTGTGCTCTATGAGTTCTCATCTGGTTTTAGATAAGGCATATCTCCGTGTTGCTTGCCTTTCTGTAGACCATGGGCAAGTAGACTGCTCGCTACTGCACACTCAGACGAGTCTTGTTACGTAAAGCCCTGACATTATTTATTTATTTATAAAAAGACTCAGTTGCTACCACTATAGATGTTCAGCGGTTTTGGAACGGTGGCCTACCAATTCAGGGAACGAGGAATGAATAAAACATACACAATGAGAAAATTGTGCGGTTTTTTAAATAAAAATAACAACATGATTACTCAATTCCGATAAAGCAACCTCAATTAATTCGTGATCGAAGGGAACCCATCAATGTAGTAAACATGCCAAAATTACATATATGAGATATTCTTAATCACACATCTTGGGTTCGAATTAACTCTCTGATGGCTATAAAAATTATGAAAAAAATTACATTCATGGAGTTTGCTAAACATAATTAGCGAAACAAAAGCAAATTTATATGCTGAAGTTGCTGTTTGGAGTTATAAAATACGGCCTAAGGTGACAGTGAAATACCTTTTCGCATTCGTGAAAGGCGATTTCAATTCTCCAACATAACTTAATATTCCCATACTCTTAAGGAGTGTTGCATTGAATAATCAGCTAACGCTCCAGAGGTGGATTCAACGATTCAAAAAAGGATAAGACCAGGAAATTGTGTGTTTGTTCCTGTTTTATCAAGACGGCGGCGTACCTGCGCATTCTTTTCCGGGGGGGTGAGCAAGCTGGTCTTCGGGAAGTGCTTCCTATGAGTACGGTTCCCCATTTGCCTTCATCAGATTGCTTCTTTTTTCCAAAGCTCACAGAAATCCCCATAGGTTGGACCCCTTTTGCGAATGTTCCACTGCCTGGCCCCGAAAACGTACTTAAGAATTCTTCAGAGTACTGTCTTCCAACCTGGAAACATGGACTTGAGAAGTACATTGACCCCAATGGCAACTGTGCTTAGAAATAAGCTCATGTTTAGCTGCTATTTTCTATAAAAGTAGACTAGTTTCTAAAATCCATTTTAGAAGCTGCAAGTTTTCGTGCAAAATAGGGGGTCTACTCAAACTAAGCGAAGTTTCCTGATGCCTTTTAGGTATTTTGGAAACAAAAATGATTAAACAATTGGAAGATTTCTCAAATAATATCTATTAAAAAGATTCTAATTTAAAGTTGAAGTAATAGGTATACATTTACACAAAAGTTGACACAATAAATAAGGTCTTAAAATACCTTATTTCAACCTCAATCTGCCGATTATATTAAATGCGTTTTAAATGCACAATCTACATCTCGTTTGTTTTATCAGGGTAAACTTTTGTTTGTTACATGAATGACCTCAGTGTTTACAGACAGAGATTGTGTAATTCACTACTGAGAATGGCTCTCTTCGTTCACAAATAATCTACTCAAAATATCGTGCAACCAGTATGGTGAGTTCTGTAAAAATCCCATTCATTAACTCCTATTCCTATTTCGCTGTCGCATTTATTAACGAATAAATTTAATTCATTTCTCGAAAGTAAGTAAGGAAATTAAACTAGCGCGTGAAGTGGCAGAAAGTCTGAATTTGACACAAGGACTTACCCCTAAGATTCTTGTAAATGACCATTCGAGATTTTGACAGATGTGCCCCTATTTATTGCTAGAACGCAACAGTTGACAACCGAGCAGAAATAGTAGACCGGTTTTCTTTGGGCACGATGGTACATGAAACATGGATCGGCTTGGGAAGATCTCGTACGCATGAACAAAGAAATCGCATTGAAGAAGACAAACTATTTTAAAGCTGCGAGGTTACGAAAATCACAGAGAAAATCTATCACTTCACCCCCCAAGTAGAAACGTTGACCCAGATGCAAATGCTCGCAAGGATCCATTTTACTTTTACTCCAGTTTTGTAAGGAAAGTTGAGACCCAGAAGCAGGGAAGCGTCTTAGACGCATTGCTTCAAATACCAGTTGCTATTGTTTACAAGAATGCGGTGTTATTGGGATTAATGCTGAAGTATTTTATGATCACATCAGCAGGGTTATATTGCTTGGTGCATGTATTAGCAAAATATTCCCATAATACCTTAAGATATCATTTCTTCTTATTAAAATGGAGTTTTTCGGGACCCCTCATTAAAAATCTTACAAATCTGTTGGTCACAAAATGACTCGTCCTTAAGTCATTTCCAGAAGAACAAGCACATTCCCATTGCAAGGTGGCAAAATTGTGCAAACTACATCCGAAATTGTGTACTAATGTTTTTTTTTGAATTCAAAGACTATCATCCCTACTTGCGCAAATACTATGCATAAGCCGATTAACTTGTAGAGCATCTTTCAGAATTTGCGCAAGTCACGAAGTATGAAATAAAAAATCACATTCAGTTCAGTCAAATAACCAAAATTTAAATTTAATATTAATTTTGAAGCCTCATTTGACAGTTTAGATAATGTAGCCTCTCCACACATAATTTTATGTATTTTTTGTTTGTAATAAACAAACATTGCGATTCAATAAATCCCCCATAAACACAGATTTTTATCTTTCTTTAATTTCACTATTAAACATATTTTATTTACGCTAATATATTTTGTCAAACTGCTTCTTGTAGGAGATGATTATTTGTTCCTTTTAGGTTATTATAAAACAATTTTAAAGATTGACAGATAGCATTTGAAAAATTTCATTTTCGGTACTTTGGCAAGTTATTGCTTTCAATTTGAATCTTAATAAAGGAAAATTTTTAAAAAGACTGAATAATTGGAGAAATATTTTGTATCAAAATGTGGGGGAAGCTGCTGTTGTCTTTCCGAACTGGCGAACTCGTGATTCATTGACATTCTACTTTTAATTTTTAAGTAGAAAAGCGCTTGCGGTAACCAGTTACGATTTCACATGCAAATCGGAAAATAACGGTTTTTACTGGAGATGTAGAGGCTTTAAACGTAAGGGGGTTTATTTTACTAAAATCTCTAAGTGGTCCTTCATTAGTGAGGGTAACCTAAGCAATTCACTAAGATATCACAGAACCTCTTATGGTTTTCACATTTTACAGTTTGTGAGAAATATGAAGAATTCGCGTTTAAGAGAAGGGAACTTTTGCTTTCACTTCAGAATGGCCTCAAATGAAAAGGGGTCAGAGCAGAACAGACAAGCAGCTACTCATTAGCGTAGAATTCAGGTGTTTATTTCTGGAAAGGGTGATATATTCCCCTTAAATAAGAGACTTTAAGACTTCTAGTCAAATAAGATTAAAGTACGGCAGATTCTGTGGCTAACCCAATGCTTACTTACGCGTCTATGAGATGGCTTTGCATTGCATTGGATTCCCACAAACGGAGATAAAGTTTAACCCCTTATTAGGCCATCTTGTTCAGCAGGTGGTGAATTTCACACAAAGGTCTCGTAAAGATGTTTTGAGAATCTTAAATAAAGTCATAATTGGGGCCAAGAAGTGAGTGGGCAATGAGTGAGGAGCTTGTTCAATTTGCTCCAAATAGAAGAGCAGAATGGATGCTTAATGTGAAAATTGTCAGAAAAGTAAATGAGAATCCATTTATTCGTGAATATAGGAGTAAATGTTACTCCTATATTCAGGAGGTTACTGACAGGGAACCTCTTGTTGACTTGTTGAATAAGCAGGAGTGAACCAATGGCACTTTCCATATCGAGTGTCGCAACCTTCCTCTATCTATGGATAACATACATAATTGTTGACAAATACACATTCCTATACTACAAAACAAAATCAATATTTGCATCCAAATCAAAGCCAACAACTCCGGTGTTTGCTAAAAGTTAAAAACCCACGCAAAATAAGTCACGGAAAATAAGAAAACAACCCCATATAATTTCAGCTGATCAATTTTCCCTGAAATTCCAAAAAACGCCTAGCTTCAGTTGTCATCGCTGTTGTCTCATGACTATAGCTGAGAGGAAAATTCCCTTGATTTCATTTCAATGTAACTCTTTTATTTTCCAGAAAAGGAAACTGTGATCCATATAAATACAACAAAATAAATTTGCTGCAAATTTGTTGCAATTTTTGTTGAGTTGTACATCTATCATGAAATATCATTTGCCATACATTTAGTTGTTCGTAATATCTCTATTACTCCTCTTGTTGACTTAAACACCAGCTAGATGAATTTGCAAAATAATAATGTAAATGCCTTTTTTATCTGCTTCAATTTCGCTTTAAAAATGCCATTTTTAAGCACAAATTTGCATACAACCCATACTTTCAACTTCCATCTTTTTAGACAAAGTCAAAAATGCTGAATGCGCCATCAATAACAGATTCAAAATCCCATTAAGTCAGAGTGTCATAAAGGTTTCGATGTGCATCCCTTTCCTATTAGATTACGGATATACGATTTGGGCTCTATATATTTCAGATCTAGAACCTTTCCTCCCTAATTACATCTACACAAATTCAGGCATCGTATATGTGTTTCAATATGTAAATATTCATGTCGGCTCAATTCCTTTCAGCGACTACACAACAGATGGTCAATAATGTGATCCTCAAAGTCGCTCTGGGAGGATAGCCGTTCCTCGCAACGGAAGCAACTGTAGGTTTCTCGTTTCTTGTGGTCAGGACGCAGAATACTCTCGATACTGAAAGAGGCTCTTCGTCGAATGTCGTTTCGTTGGTGAAGCGGAGTCGAGCGGCTTGTTGAAGCCGAAGTTGAGGGTTTCCGTGGAGTGGATGGCGTGCTCTTACCCATTTCCCCACCCTGAGGATATTGTCTGACTCGATTTTGCTGCTGCTGCTGCTGCTGCTGTTGTGATGACTGCTGACGCTGGTGGGTTTTCTTGGGAAAGAAACTCGCCGATTTCGGTCGATGCCATCGCTGGTGGCTTGCTAAATTCGCCGGGCAACTGAATGCCTAAAATCAGACAAAAAGACACTGGTTGTAAAATGTCATAGAAAACAAAATTCGTCAAAACACACCAAGACTGTAAAAAACCATCTTTTACTGAGATAACCCATATCTAAGGCTTCCTCTTAAAAGAATTCTGAGTTTCATGGCTTTTAAATTAACTCTCCGATTGTAAAGAGAGGCACTCTCGCTTAAATAGGCCATTGCTGGATTACAATGTTATGAAAAGGAGATTGAAAAGGAGGCAATCAAATTTATCGTATGAATGTTGAAATTATCACTCTCCCATATAAAGCTAATAAGAGCATTATAAAAAGGGATGAAATTCTAATAAATCGAGGATTTTAGGACCCCATACCTCCTGTGTTTTCAAAGAAGAGGAAATTTCCAATGTCAGTCTTCGAAGCTTAGCTAGAAATCCCCCCCACTGTTTCAAGTGGCATAATCTTGTGAAATTGCGCCCTGTTACCAAGAATGCAGTCAAAATAATACAAGGCAATACATATCTCAAATAAACAAGAGGCCAACTCATACACTAGAATTAAACTCACACACGTTCTCAGGATGAGTGAAGGGTAATCAGCTGATACGGATGTATCAATTACTTTACAGTCGAGTAATTAAAGCCATGGAAAAGAGAGCAGTGAGAAGTACCTTTTGACAATCTCGACAGTGGAAAGCAGTGGGAGTCATTTTCGGACAGCTGTGTTGAGCTAACTGGGCTGGTGTCTGGTAGATGTCGCCACAAAGACGACACTCAATGACGTTCTTCACCAGACCCAGAGGCTTCATTTCGACATTAGCCGGAGGTTGGGATTGAGTTGGGGCGTCGGGGTGTTGGAAATTGCAGTAGGACTCGAAGAGGCTGTATAAGTGCGCCATGTAGGCCGTCTGGGTGTCTAGGAGGTCGGACTTGGAAGAAGAAGGAAACGGGGAGGACATTGCGCCGATGCTACGTGGAATGGAGTGGTGCAAATACAACTGAATGAGGCGGAGGAGGGTGGAGAATTTAAGCTTTTCCTTGAGTACTACGCCGCGTGCTCACTCCTCCAACGGAGAGTAGAGCGGCACTCCGAAATACGCGATTCGGCCAATCGGAATGCTGTAGGGGTGAGACATTCCCCTGTTCCTATTGGCTACTCAACCAAACCCTCTGCTCTGGCACACACACCGTGGCAGCAGCAGTGAAGCTACTCACACTTCCTCCCAGTGGTTTTTAAATTAGTTCCCAATTATCGTGTGATTATCACTTCTACTGATTTGTCATTTCGAAGGTAAGAGGAGTTGAGATGCATTTATTGCCTAATTAACACGAGCATTTTATCATTTTACAATAGTGTTCCTGTGGGAGTAGTTGTCATATTAATTGTTTTGTCTCACAAAATTGCTACATTAATGTTGCAAAATATAAGTTGAAATATTTAAATTGAAATTTTTGTAAATATTTCCAGTAATTTGATTACCAAATTTTTATCTTTCACTGAATTTTATTTACTTTTCAATAGCACAAATAAGTATTACTGTTGGGATGATAAAATATGACTAAGAATTTTATGTTTTTTACATGATGATAACACAATTCAATTATAGGATCGAAACTTAAAACCTCTTCGATTTTCTATTTTGTATTGGTTTTTGTTTCTTTGCAATCAAGATCAGAACTGGTCTTTTTCGGTTCTATAAATTTTTCTTAAACATGAAAAACCGAAAAATGGCGATTATTTCTCGAATTTTGTCTAATACCACCGCCAATATTTGTTTCGATTCTCTTTGTGAGAATTCGATAGCCCAAACTCGAGTGGCTGCTGAATAAAGAAATTGTGGAATTTTGCATTTGCATTTGATCAGCCGCACAGAATGGCAGACTACATTAAGGTGGATTGGGAACTTCTTTCCGCTGAAAATAATCACTTTCATTTCGAGAATATTCCACGGATTCGAAAACAGATTTTCTGATTTATAAAGGCCTACCAATAGTCAAATGACTCTACGTGGACCTCTGAGGGCACTAGTTATTGCAATTTATTAAAGTAATCTATGTTTTGAATGAATTGTTTAAATTGCGCAATAAGTATTGCAAATACCGTCTTACTGGAATGTTAGTAATTTAGAAACATGGTTGGTTCTTGCCCTTGAGTTCTCATCCGATGTTGTCGAAATAAGATTCAACGCCAACAGTAACAAGTACTTGCCATATTATATAAATGAACTTTGATTTTAACTTAAATTAAGTGGACGATTTAAAAATTCTGGTACTAGTACGTGCACTTTTGTCGAAGTTCGAATATACCTTCCAGACGAAGAAATTACTTATTCCTGAAAAACCGAGAAGGATGAGTAAATTTAAAAATAATTTATTTTATGAAAAATGCTGAACATTTTGATAGAGAAATCCCTACACATCCATGAGAAAATCGATGGTATTGACCTTGAAACAAGGTAAGCATATGATTAGATGAAATATCGACACACGTCTCATATTCATATTCATTCATTTTGAATTTCATTTTTCAATCTTCTTTTTAATAAATTAATGCTTGATTTAATTTTTCAAGACTCATACAATGCTTATCTACTGAGGCCAAAATGAAAAAATTTGATTGTCTTTCATTATGTTTACCTTTAACCAAAAAATATTATTCGGACATTTTTTCTTATTAACTTCTGCTTTTTTCTTCGGTTCCGTAAAATTCTGAATAAACGCAAAGTTGATAAAAATTATTGTTTCGTTAATTCCATGCGAGCCATACAAAGATGGGAATGGCGAACCTTGAAACGAACCATATTTTGCATTTTATCTGGGGTGTCAGACAAAAATGAAATCCTTCCCCAAAGTGTTACTTTGACAATCTCAGGATTAAAAAAATAATTTGTATTTTTATGAATTCAAGGAAAGTTAATTTATTGATTTTGTGCTTTTATTGATCAGAGGGGAATAAGCTCTGTGATTTCCTGCCAGGAGACATATATTATGGCGAAAGAAATCTTAAACATTATCGAGACCTCTTTTGGTGAAATCACCTTAATATGATTAAATCCAATGTGGTATTACACATTGGAATGATGGCCAAGGCCTCGACTCAAAACCTTAGCCACGGTAGCTTCGTTTTTTATAAATATATTTAGTCTAAATTGAAAACCGAACTCCTACTTTAGCAAACTCAATTCCTTGAAGATAATTTAAGAATGCCAAGCACACTTTTCCCAGTTCTCCAAATCTTTCCAGTCTTAACGTCTAAGGCTAATAGGGTCAGTTTAAATGTACAACAAATTGAATCCATCAGTCTAAAGATGTAAGTACTTATTAAATCATAGGACAAATTTTTGTTTATACTAAAAGCAGTTATATCGATTAAGACTAAAAACTGATGGCCGAGAAAATTTATGAAGAGTTAACCAATTGAGATAGAAGAGAGCAAATTTCGACATCAGTAAAACGGTTGTTTTTGGTAACAAGTGGTAGTTTAAATAAGGACCGTGATGGCGACCTTCTAATATTGTCATCTTTGGTCAAATAATGTTATTTAGAGAACGGTTGCTCCCAGAAACTTCCAAGATATTGACAACTAAGTTTCCATTGTAACCTTGACTGGCCTTGGGCATCGCTTTCTTATGATGCCCCATGAATGCATTGGTTAGGTCTTAGTCTAGAATTCCGGGCTCATGAGATCACGCATTCATTCGGATTATCTTGCGTTAACTGGAAAAATGGGCCCC
>JAUOZQ010000217.1:0-73634 GCA_030710315.1 Anomotaenia brevis
ACAAGTTCAGAGGATTCAGAAAATGCTTCCGTTTTGGCTGCAATTAATTTGACTTGTGAACCGGTATGTTGCTTTCGTAAATGCTGTTTATTACTAAAACTACAATTTACTTAATCGATTTTCTTTAAATTTCTTTGTAAAATCTCTATTTGTTTCATAAAAACTATCGTAGTAGATAACTGCGCTCGTAATTATGATGACATATGACAACTTAAACATTTCTTGTAGGTATTAACAATTATATGACTCATGTTATTGCGAAATTGCTTTCCATTGAAAATGTCTCTAGATTGACAATTTTTTTCCATTCTAAATGTCGTCCCCATTCCCTTATAATAGATAATTCGCTAAATATTAATTAGAGGTAAATTTAATTAGGTACTTCGATAAACATGCTTCGTAAGTTCTGCTATACTTCTTCCATAATGACGTATATCAATCTAAGCTACAGTACTCTGTGTCCGATTCTTTACTGATGTAGGCAAGTGCTTGCCTAGAGGCACAAAAGTAAGTTAACTGCATAAACGGCATTTTTTAATTAGATGATTATACAAATTGTGAATGATCATTTTTTCGATCTGTTATAAAATTCAATGGTAAATTTCAAAGCATTACAACTAATACATACAAACCCAACTTGCACCATTGGAGCTACCGTGGTCTTTGAAAAATCTATTTCGTTAGTTTGTCTTTCTTTCTTTAATTTAAATGTCTCTGCACTGTTGACGACTACGCCAAGCTAGACCTCCTGTGCTGTATCCCAACGAAAACGCCAATATTGATTCTTTTTTTTAAACTGATCTCAGTCGTCAAATTAAATCTCCTAATTTTATCCTTTGGTACATGTGTTTCGTAACCTATTTTAGAAACCAGAAGTATACATACTGTAACTGCTTTAAAATCCCTTGAAGAAAAGTACAAAATATTTTTTGTCTTCTTTATGGAAAAAAATTATTCAAAACTGGAAAGTATTCATTGAAGAATACGGGATCTATACCATAATTTGGTCATCAACATTCTTGGAAATCATCAATCATAAAAGTCTGTTCTTTTATGTCTAATTAAAATTAAACAAACAAAATTGATCATTTTTTAGAGTTTGCTATGCTAAAGTCGAAATTCAGATACGAAATGGAATCCAAAAAGACATGAAAGGCTTCTGAGCATTGAAAAATCAAACGCGAAATTGGTTTGAATGGTTTGGTATTAGCATTAATCCAGAAAGGAAGTCATATGAATACGGTTTTGTTCCATATAATCACCCTGTTTGTCTAAATTAAAACAAATTAAATGATATTGCCGGATTTTTTTAGAACGAGCATTAGTATTGATGATTTTATCTCTGTGCATTTGTATGCCACTCTGATACTCAACTACATGCACTTTTTCTCATCAACTGCGTCCAGCTTAAGAATTATAAAATCGAATTTATTGCATTCTACTGAAGAGTTGTTGGTAGAGCGATAAAAGTCTCGCTAGGATAGCTCTACAACAAACGAATCTCCCGAATCCCTGGGCAGTTCACTAATTTAAAAATCTAAATTTACACTTGAATTTCAATTTTATTAACAAGAGCATCAAAATTAAGGACAGATAAACTTTTTCGGTAATTTTTAAAACTAGATTTCTTGCTATATTACCTTTACATTTTTAAATTGGAATGTTTTTCGATTTTTTAAAGTAAGGTGACAATTCGTAAATACTGTATATTGTGCAACTCATCGTATCCTTAGCGTACACATTCAGTATACTTCTAACTTGATATAGGGAGCATGATTAAGCACACAACTTAATTTTATTAGGCTGTACCAAAATAGTATGGTTAAATTAAGTTTTGTAAGAGTAAGTTGCATTTGAATCATTCGAGGAAGGCTTCTTGTGCAAATAATCCATAACTGCAGTCTACTCATTAAAATTCAGCCACATTAGAGCCAAAATTATTTCACGAATTCCTAAAGGTATATGTGCTTTTGGAATATAATATAAATAAATAGATTACTAAAAATAGAAACAAAGTAACTCATACATGGTGTTTTAATCTTATAGGCATTATCTTGCACAAATGATGGGATAGTTCTTGATTTTGTAAATTCCCATAGCAAGAGGCTGTGCTAATGCAGGAACTCTTATGTTGATGATGATTCTGCAACGGTTGGCAAGGGGCAAATTCTCCCCCTCAAAATGACTAATCACCTGACTAAGGACATCAAAGCCATAGGTTTTGGGTTTGAAATCAATGCTAAACCAGATAAGAAGAGGCTGTAATAATGCAGGAGCTCATTTAAGACATTTGCTCTTATATTGACGATGATTCTCCAATGGTGGGCAAGGAGCACATTTTCTCCTCCCAGATAAGGAATGGGAGACGCGCTACCTTAAAATTTCTCAGTTAAGAATCCGCCATTACGAGGTCTCACGAATGGTCGAAAGAACATCACTTTGATTGGCTGATTATAGCAGTCTCAATATTTGTCTCAAGAGCTATAAATCACGCCAAAGGGCAAACTTCAGCATTTCTTCTAATCGCACTTGAAATGAAAATTGTCAGAAAATCAGGGAGTGCCCAAAGGAGTCCCCTGCCTGCCTGCCTGCTGGCATGACATAAGTCTCATTTGCACCGACCTCAATCCCAACTTGACGTCAACATCTTTCTCTGTGAAGACGAGTGCGGCCGGACCCATGACGTCCCAACCTCCAACACACCTAGCAATGAATTCAGTGACTCTCGGTAGTCACACAGTTACGTGCCCGCAATCCACATTCCCTATTACTATAAGCATTTAGAACTACCATTAAATATATAAAAAAGAAATTGCGCATTAAATGAACTCTCTACGCATCTTCTCTTGCCTGTACTATAGGGGACAAATGTGAGATAAGTAGCGGGACGGTTTGCATTGAGAGCGAGGCTTCTTCTTCTTTGGGAAATTGATTGCAAAATTGATTCAAGTAGTTAGTAGTTGAAGGTTTTGGATCACACATTTCGAAGAATTGTTCTATTGCAGCAAACATCGAGACGAAAAATAAGTTGGAACACCTAGTGAGGAATTCGTAACCAGCCCATAGGCTGCATTCAGATTGGATCCAAGATGGTCCCACTCCTGGAGTAGGGTGAAGAAAAGACGCACGCACCAAAGCCACTTATTACCATCGTGTGATAAATTAAGCATTGCGCTCAAGTGGTTTTTTGTGGTAGAGGAGGAATGGTCATGACTGAGACCTCTATTGGCAAAGGGGAAGTCCAGTAAGTAGCTATGTAGGTGGGTTCGGGCATGCTTTGTGCCAGTTTGACTACCCAACTAGAGCCAGGCCACCAAAAAATTGCCACAATAATGTCTCATAACCTATTGGTTGCCTGGTCACTTTAGAACCCCCCAGGCTTGCTATGTCCAAGGCCATAGCGAGCATAGGATGTTTTCGATGAAAGTCAGATTATTTTCAAATAAGATCACAATTACCCGTGATGCAAGTTAATGTCTGTGTCGGTCGATTATTCCAAATGAATGATTTAGGTGTATAGGACAAGTATTTAGACTGCACATTAATACTTTTCCATCTCCTAGTTACAATCCTAAATTGGGAATTCCCTGACGATGCCTTTATAGAAAATTGCAGTAATTAATGCAGGCTAGTGAGAGCACACACGGAGGTCACTCGTTCGTCTTGGGTTCTGTCGTGCCTCTGGGATTTTTACCCTCTTTACCCTGATAACCATCCAGTAGGTCAGCACCTACCTAGGAGCAATGCATCATCGGAACCATCATACTAGAGGAATTCTGGTATTTGACGAATTTTGGGAGTGCGGTTCACGATGCGTTTTTCAAAATAAAGATACAAAAAATCCGAATTCGAAGTACATCACCCTTTGGCTTATAATGACCTCATCTTTGGGTTGCTCATAAGGTGCGGTGGTTCACATAAGGCACACCTCCACCTGAATTGCAGAATTACAAAGACCACTTGTACGTGGTAAATCTTGAATAGCTTCGTCAAAAAACCAGGTACACCCTGGACTTGGGCACCAATCAATGTGTATATATATTTATATTTAAATTTATTTATAGGTTATTGGTGATAAAATTAATGGCTTCGTGGGGTTGGCCATTACACATGTTATGGATTGAAAAAATTCACCAGAGAAGTGATTTCAGTATTTTCAGAGTCCCATTCAAATAGCCGGTTTAAGTTCCGGGTTTCCATAAAACTACTTCAATTGTGCTGTCGTTTAACAGAGGCTTTTACATTTCATTTCATGGCAACAGAGCTAATTCATGCACAATATTCCATTAGTAATTTAAGATGATCGCAAAACAGGTTAAAACGATGGTAGTGGGGGTCGAAGCCTGCGGTTGCCTTGCCAACGATCCATTTTCAAGGTCACATAACTTTGGTCATGAATTGCACGTAGGTATCTGAATTCAAAACTCGCCTCTCTAACGGCTTTTCTGTGAATGTTCTTTAAAACATTTTGATGTAAGAGAGCAATTAGCAAAACTGTTTTATCGCAGTCCCGTGGCCTCAATCCTGGCTCATGCTATCCGATTATTTTCAGTGCCAAGGTGGACGCACATTATCCTTAGACGAACTAACAGCTTTTATACTTCATGTAGGTTCGTCTCACCAGTGTCTGTTTGAAAAGCCTCAACTTATGTGGGAGCATACATTCACATTCAGATAGTATTTTAAACACTTAAACATGTTTTAAAAATATTGAAACGTTATTGCTCTATAGAGCTTTCGGATTTTAGCCCGTTCTTTTAGATTATACACTCTTGCCTTGCAAACAATTACTATGTTCTCCTTTTCAATAGCTTGGGAACTATCAGTCTGGATTGAAAAACAAACATTGGAGAGCACTTTCAAAAATCGAACCTGGGAGTTATATATCGGTTTTTTAAACGTTGTCTTAAGAATTGGGAACACACCGATTTCAGGGGCTGGTCATGAGTTGCATTCCAAATGAAGTGACAGGAATTCAAGCACATAACAAATGCACACACATTACTGTTGAGAGTTGTGGGTTTGAGTATCGTTTGTATCAATCTTACTTTGCCTGTCCTTCTGGAATTCCGCTTAAAGAAAATCTTAGCCAATGGGAATGGCAGATGTGCATTGTAAAGACATGAAGATATCACGTTACTTAACTTCAAAACTCTCTGTTGCAGTTCCCAAAAAGCGTAGTTAAGTGCTGAAAGTGCACAACATTGCTCCACTGAAATCCACCAACGTTGATTAATGAAGATACTTCGATAATAATCGGTGTAAAAAGCAGCTTTCCAACTGCCACGATCTCGTTTTCAAAATCACCGATTTCTCGTCACTTCGAAATTTAAAATACCATTTAATTGCCATGGATCTGCGTTCGCTTTGGTGATCTGCTGGATAAGCACATATCTGTAAATGTGAGGGTAGACCTGTTTGGTTAAATTGCGCAAAGCCACTTTCAACTTTCGACTCGGTGGACATGACGTGCTCCACCGAATGACGTGCTCCAGCAGGAAGAATGCTTGATTATTTCGAACGATGAAAATGCAGCAGTATCATATTATGTCCCGAAGTGCACACTTGCATCTCCAAAAACAATTGGAAGACCCCTTTTGCTATTAGATTTAATAGTCGACATAAAAAGGTCTTTTCCATTTTTCCGTTTCACGAACGGATCCATGATAAATATAATGTTTGCCATACAAGATGCATGCAGCTCCTCTTTTATGAGAAAACATTGATTAAATTGACTGTATTTGAGTACATGTCAGACATTTTTTTAATAAAACAAGGCACATTTGCTCCTAAATGGGCAGCAAGTAGCGCAATTGATTGGCATTTTACTAATAAGCTATAACAACTGTGATCGCCTTACCTGGAAAACCCCGAATAACTACAGCGTCGGCGCACAAGCAATATAATCAGGAATTGCTCATCTCCATCAAATTTCCCCTTTATCGCCCTAGTTGTAGCAACAAAGAGCCAGATACGAGGTTACCATATTCCTCTTTAAAAATAGCAGCCCAGGCAGTGATATGCCAGAAGATACGAAGTAACTCATTTGTAGAAATAAATGGCTACTTGAGGAGATACTTTTGAACAAATTTGAAACATTTTAAACAAATTTGTAACATTTATAAGAGCTGAAACTACTCCCAGTGCACTACTTGGCGTACACTACTTTTGATTGTCACCATAGTTTGGCTGTCAATTACTTATATCCTTGTGGGTCATTGAGTGACTGTGTTCATTTAATCAATCATTCCTGATATGGCGCTGACTTTGAGTTCAAGGTCAGTTTTCTTGTGTGTTTTAGTGTGCATATTTTTCTCTGTGTTTAGATCAAATTGATACTAGAGGGCGTTATAAATGATCGTCTGTTGCGAAAAAAATGAGAACTCCAAGTCTGGTATAACTGAAGAAGAAGAAGAAGATTTAAGCTGAAATCTACGGAAATTCACAAGAATTGTGTTATGTTGTCGTCTGATATGCCCCGCTGCTGTTCCTGCCAACATTCACCGATCTCACGATTTAATCCTTAAATAAAATGCTTCCGTAGACTTTATTGGTCCTTTATTCTCAATCTGAAATGACCTTTAATCAGATTATGCATATTTTGATATTGTGAGGCACTAAAAGGTTACGACACGAATCGCGCTTTAATCGGAATAATGCAAGCCCAACGATCCTCTTCGCGATTAGCTCACTTTACAGAGCACTAAATAAATGCAATTTACGATTCTTCGGAGAGATACGTTTGAATCTCAAAAGGGTTAGTGCTTGTGAATACGAGAATAGTGAGGCAGTAATGGGAATGGTGTTGAATCGACCAGTAACGGATACCAAGTGATGAGGCGTTTTTTCCAATGGAATGGCATCCTAGCAATTTGTCCGATACGACACTCACATCAGTGACGTCACAATAAACGTAAGGCAGACAATGCTGTTTGATGGTTCGGATATCATGTTCCGGGTCTAAGGCATTGACAACTTGACGTTTACACGATATTCCATTGCACCCACTCAAAATCAACCATTTTTAATTTAAATGAAAATACACAAGTGTTTTTGATTTTATGTTTTGACTTGAGCCTTTAAAATTCAATTATACATTCTTTAAAGGGCCTGGATGTGACAACAAGGGTTGTTGGGCTTAATTGCTATTGATATCAAAAATTTGGTAAACAAACTTCATAATAATGGTTACTGTGTGATTGGTAGGTTAGTATCTGGCATAATGGGCCCGTCTAATCTAATCCTAATTATTTTTTTCCAACAAACAATTTGCTTATCCAGTAAAGCGATATAGAGGGTGTATGCATCACGTCTCCTAGTATGCCATTGTAATTCTGGCCCATTATTGTTTGTCTGAACGGTACATTACCTCGACAGTCATATTATGTGGCTATATTTAGCGACATCGAGTGAGATGAGATCTTTAATTCTAGGTAAAGATGTTTCTCAAAGTGTGTGATTCGTTGTAAGCAACCCTGCTCTAAAGACATGTGCCACATCGAGGTATGGAATGAAGCGTGTGCGTTTAAACACCGGATCAAAACTGCTCTGTAGGCTTGATTCGTAGAGCCTTTCTCACACCTCTAGAGCCACCGCCTCCTCTAGCAGATCGTTTGTCAGCATCTCGTTCTCTTACCCTGCTTGCCGCTCCTCTTCTCTGTAACAATTCCTGCGCGAGGCGACAGCGACATCGTAGCGGCATCGTCCTTCCTCACGAAACACCGAGGCCTCGTCTCTACAAATTAGAAATTCTGCTGTGTTCTCATGTGTCCAGGGTTAATACCTCCTCCGATTCTTCTTTAGTCACCTCAAAAATCAAATCGAATAACTCAAAAAAACCATCTAATTGTCTCCTAGTATCTCTGGCGGCAACGCACTTGATTTGATATTGGTGGTGGTTATGATGGAGAATCCATTTGAAAAAAGGCTCAACATAAGCGCCACTCTTATTTCATTCTAGAAAAACAATTATTTTGGCCAGTGATGATTTTTATAACTTTTACTTCAAATCGGATATTTATTTACCGCTTTAACTGAAAGGAGGATCCTTTAACTGGGGATAGCATTAAGAAAATCAGTGCGATAGTTATAATAGCAAATGATTGTGAATGCTGGAATCAGACACGACACTTCCTGGTGTCGGTAAACTTCGTGAAGTGAATGTCCAGAAATTCATTTATAGGCCAATCAACTATTAGCCGCTATCTGCATTCATAATATCGCATAATCGTCTTGAGGACACATTGTTCCTAGGACTTTTCCGAGGGATTGTGTCGAATGCAGGTCGCAAATCGCATGACGTTCCTATAATAACTTTAGAATAGACATAATACACAGCCCATTTCTCAGCGAAATCGTCACAACTGATCCAATTTACATCTATTTTATTTCTTGCGATTCGCGTTGTTGTATAGAATATTGCAAAATTTAAACAACTTTAACTCATTCAACAATGCTTCGGCGTCTCTGGGGCCACTAAAATCAGTAACAGAAGACCGAAATTAACTAGAAAGAATTTTAAATGTCTCCATTACTTTTAAGATGAAATTCTTTGACGCAACCGAAGCCGGATATATTTCTGGTAAGAAACCCCCCAGTTATTGCAGGTTTAGGGGACATCTCTGAGAAGCGTGCAATATGAAAACCACATTGTCACATTAGCAACCACAGCCTATATACTTCCTGAAGTCAATTTGCTACTTCAAAAATAAACTACCAGATTTGATGCTGAATTGGCCAGCAGTCGTATCAGAGTCCATTGGTTAGACTTTGCTAAGGACTTGAAGGATTTCCATTGGACCGGTCCAGGCTTGAAAGAGAGCTTTTAAGGCACGCATTTCTACTTCTGACTGGTACCATTTACGTCTTTATGAATTCTAAGCTGTCTCATCGTTTTCCCTAAAAAGGCCTTGCTTGCAAGCTGTTACTAGGAGTTCGTGAACGAAAGCACTCTCTCAGGGAAGAGAGCTTACTAAAGACGAGTTTACATTCACTTTTTGACTGGAATAGAAGCAGTCGCTACAAACAGGCTTGCATCCGCCTTGATGCATACAGTCCTTAAAAGGTGACGTTGCAAAATCATAGAAACATGTTTTAAAACGCGTGTTAAAACGCGACAATACAAGAGCTACTAATTTTACATAAACGAAGCCGAATCTGTGTTCTAATCTTTTCGTAACTACTTTCCACTCCAAAATGCGAAAAAGGCTAGTTTTATTATTAAAACTTAGCTGTATTCCGTTGTTTATTCCGATGTTATAGAGGCTTAATTTGATAGTGAATTGGAGAAGAAGTGGTTTGGAACCCAAATTAGGTAGATGACGAAATTACACTACTATGCTCAGAGAGCTGTACTCAAAGTATCATCTGGCCGTAGCTGGCTTTACGATCTCTTCAAGAAAACCTTAAACGTTGCTCTAAGACTTCCGACTATCGGAGCCTTCACAGCACTGGCAAGGCCCAATAACGCCCTTCCAAAATAAGAAGCTAGAAAGCCAGATAGTCGTATTTATAAAATTAAATAATAGTATCTGTGGTGTCTATTTACCCACGCGTATTTTTGTACTGAAAGAAGCCGAGAAATGCGCCATCCACGTGCTGATCAGCTGTCTGCAACGGAAAATCAATACGAGCTATAGTTTGAAACACTGCGAAGTTGCAGTGGAACACTCTCTTCGAGGTCCCACCCCAAGGAGGACGAGCTGAGTGGCGGCGAGAGCGTAGCGAGCGAGCGAGCAAGGGAGCGAACGGCATCGGAGGAGAGTCGAAGACTCGACTTATGCGTCGACAATTTACATTCGACCAGGGCCCCGGGGATGTCTTTGGGAGAACTATGATTGTCGAGATAAATCGATATCTTCAACTCCTCTCCGACAGCTGGGGGACGGAGAGGCTCGATGAATGGCTGTGGTTGGGACCTCATTGCGAAGTATGGTGTGACGAATGCTGTTTGGTTATTTGGAAAGGCAAGCGTCAAAAAGAAGTGGAGGAAGAAAGCCAAAAGAGGAAAAGACGAATACCAACCATAGCAATGAAGAGAGTGGCACCACAATGGCAGGTACAACGGCAGACAGAGTGCCTGAATCAACAGTCAAAAGTGGGTGAGAGACACCTCTACAGAAGACAACTGCAGGATGCAGTAGAAGTACTTCAAAAGAAAAGGATGAGCACGAATGCTCGACGTCATGTGCAGTCGTCAGTGGCATCTCCTCCTTCCCCCTTCCTCTTCCCCCCTCCCCTTTCCACTTCCCTCCCCCTCCCTCCTTCCCCCTTCCCCTAAACTCCTCTTTCCCCTTTATTGTTTTATTTTGACATTATTAAACGAGGCTTAGGCAGAGACCTTTTCGTTTTATCACCTTCCTGGCAGTGGTGGTGGTGGTGTGTAGTTACGTGAACCACACAGGAGGAGCAGGTGGTTCTACAGTCAAAAGAACCCAGATCTGGTATTCAATATTAGCATCAAAGACTTGACAATTCTGCTAGACCATATTTTAAAGGAGTTTCAAACCCATGTTGGCAATATCTACGGTATCGTGAAGTAATTGACCTTGCAGCACAGGGACACAGCATTTAAATAAATCCACATCCAAATGAGATCTCGAGGTACTCGGTCTGTATTTGAAGTTGTAAAGTGCCATTCATTCTCTGGGGAGTGGTTAGGTGGGATCGATCATGACTCTATTATGGCTCTACCCTACAGCCAAACTGCTTTCGTTAGAGATTTAGGCATTAATCCTCGGAATACCTGAATAAGCATAAGTAGCATCAGTTAACGTGTTGGTTTTAGCTTGCAGTAGGTAATCAATACGTGCTGTGGATTGAAGAGATTTCAATTAGCAGTTATGATTATGCGAGGTGGTGGCAAATCAACAACAATGCGGAGTTGTGGAGGGGAGTTGAGGTCTGGGAATGCACGGCAAGAAGTGGCATTTGAATTGGAGTCGGGGGCTTCTGAGAGAACGAAGATTGTCGAGACGAATCAACACCTTCGATTCCCCTTCTACTAACAGTTCTGTTTTGTGAGTACGAGTGGGACCTCTTCACTGATTAAACATGGTTTGATGCAAATACATAACCGCAATTTAAGTAGGAAATGTTTGAAAAAAGACATGGACAATTTCAAGCTAAACACTGCAACAGTGGTGTTCGTTTATCTTTGGAAAATGAGGATGAAAAAACGGCAGGATCGAGAAAACTCGGGAAGGGCCAAACCAGTCCTACAAATTCCCAATAGAACAATGAGAAGACCGAACGATCCTACAGCAAGGCAAATACGCCAATGAGACATCGACAGGGCTAGCCAAGTGAGCTTTTGCAAACATGTGAAATACCAAAACCGCCGTCGAGATATCAATTAGCACAAATGGTGGTAATTATGCAAATATCAGCAGGACACGCAGAAGAAAACAAGACCAGAGGACCTTACTACAGGAATAACAGCAGTAGAAACAGCAATTGCCATTTAATGGGCTGGACACACTGCTCGACAGAGAAAGAAATTGGAGAATTCAAGGAAGATGCTAATAGCACCACTGGATGTTGGGAGGCGAATATGAATGCTGAAATTCTTTGCACTTGTCGAGGACAAATCCCCATGCACCCTCCCTGCTCTCTTGCCAGTCCAATTTTGCTCAATTACAATAGGCTTTGAGCAAACACGTCTGCTCTTTCATTGTAGAGAAAGGGAGTGAGTTTCACTAGACCTTGTGGTCCTCAGCCAAACATGCATAGCTCTGATATGTATGTGCTAACGGTTTTCACCGATATCGAGGACTTGCCAGCACTACTGTCTGTTACTTTGCGGTATTTCTCAAGTCCAATTTAGTGCAGTTTATTGACATTTTGCAGTAATACACATGAATCCTACTCTCTGACGGGGATTGGTGAAAGAGTGTTCACTAAATGAAACCATCTCGACGAAGTACTTGAGTCTCTATCGGTAACCATACACATGCGAATCTAGGGTGAGGTCCATTTTAGGAAAGTACCATTGAGATTGCGTGAAGGATGGATATGTAGCAGACCCGAGCTAGAGGAGTTGACTAACTCACTAACTAGCTCACTAACTCACTGCATTTGGCATCGGTTTTAGGGCGCAAAAACACACATGAACGTAAAACGTTAGAACTCCATCCAGACCGCAGCCGCCTATCATGCTCAAATGAGCTCTGTGCCATTTCAGATCTCTCCCTATCGCATATTCGACTCTACCACTTTCTCACTGGACTTGCTCAGGCCTCTCCCAGGTCTCTGGGAAGTGACGTAATTGCTCCTCTCCCCTCCTCTCCTCTTCTATTAAATGGCTGTTTGAGATTACCATCACACACCTCTGAAGAATGCCTATGCACATTCCTCTTTTAATTAATTCACGACATGTTTACGAGAAGACAAAAGTAATAAGAGGAAGTAGATGGTATGTCGATCGAAATTGCCAAAAGAGGTAGATACAAGGTCATTCCCTTTACTACTTATTTCAATCTAGTAACACTTGCAGTTTCAACAATATGGTAACTTTGGCAGCTTAGCTGAGTGTACATGGAAAAATCTACTTTGAATAACTACCGCATCTCTACTACTGATGCCATTTATTTATTTTATTGAATTCTTGCACCTGTAAATTAAAGTAAAAGTGGGGAGGATATTATTTTATCAATTCAGACTTCAAGCTTGAAGCATACAAATTTCTCACATTCTGTCATTCGTCCTGTATTGCTAAATAGGCTCTTGGGATATTATAACTCCCAATTCAGGTGCATCCAATCTTTTTGTAATTTTGCTAACGCAGCAATAATCAGTTCCTGCCAAGCTTCCACAAAATTGTAACAAAAATTTTGTGACGAAACCAGTCGTCTAAAATATATCCCCAATGCATTTATACAAGGAATTCTCGAAATATTTCACTGCAATCATTGTGTTACTGTTACTACACTCTTGCACGCAATATTGTCTATTTTTAAAATAAATTATTTGAAAATTTTGAATTCGAACGAATATTTTATGAGTTAGCCTGATTGCACTAATAGGGACCTCTTGAAAATTTTTTAGTTATTCTGAACGCTACCCTTTCCCTACTTTACCTTCCCGCCAACATTTTAGGATATTTTTAAATGTATGAAGATGTCCATGAGTAGTTTGTGGTTTGAACTAAACTCAACTGCCAATTCAAACCTAACTGACAAAGTCGGGCTGCTACTTCTAGAGGATGCTTAACACCAAACTCACCTGAACCTTCGATTCCATTTTCATCTTCGAGGAGGGTGACACATCCACTTCTGAATCTCGAAAAACACCTTCCGTAATCATCTTCTTTCGTTAGCACCTTCGCTGAGTGAATGCTTCCATCCACTTCATCGTCGGCTGTTTCCTAATTCGAGCTAATTAAACCCTCAAATGATTCTTGGGTACTTCCATAAAAGCATTGTTTCCGCCACACAAATTTCAATTGCATTGTTCCATCCAACAGAATTTGATCGGCTTGAATGTACCTTAACAACAAATTATGTTCAGATGCAATGGTCATCAGAAATTACCCTTTAAAGCTAAATTTCGGACAGAACCTATGGGGTGACCTGATACTTATGCTAACAAGTCTGTCTCTTGCAGCTAAGACTTACATTCTAAGCTCTTGCCAGTTCCAACTTGGGACAACGTGGTGCAGACACTCGTGGCAATTTACAAGTAGTTTGCTCTAATGAAAACAAATTTTTCTCAGAGGGGCAATGGACCTATATTAGCTTGTTGCCATCAAGTTCAAATGCAGATTAGGAAGCGCATTTTTCAGGAATACAACAAATTGTCTAAGTTATATTCTTTGAATTCAAATGGAGTACCTATTCTACCTTTACCTGACACCATTTATACCTCTAGGGATTCTAAGAGGTCTCAGCGTGTTCCCCTAAAAGACCTTGTCTCGAAGGTATTACTAAGGGTTCGTGAACGAATTCGTTCATCCAAAGAAGGTAGTTTATTGAAAAAGTGGGTTACATAAACCACAATAGTAGTAGTTCGTGGAAGGTGGCACCTCCACTTCTGAACATCTCAAAGCACCTTCTGCAAACGTCATCTTTCGTTAGCACGTTCCTCTTCAACAACTGAGTGAATGTATCCATCCATTTCATCAGCTGCTGAGTTTCTTTTTTTAATTAACAAGAAATGGAAGAAGAAATGATAACTGAAAATTTTTCTCTGACCGTAACCCTATTTGGATTCATTCATTCATTAAATCTTCTCTCGCATTCCGAATTTTGTCAATGTCTCCGTTTCCCGAATCACCATTAAAGTGCCAACGGACCATTTACAGCTTAACAAAAATGCAAGAGAGCAGAGAGGAGAGCTTGCGTGAATCACCTCGTGTCTTAGGTGGTGGTTCATCGTCCTCGTCGTCATCTACAACCCGACTCCAGCTTCTGCCCTCAAAAAATCCCTCGAAGATCGGATTCGTCGTAGACACTGCTGCTTGAAGATTCCTGTCAGGAATCCGTTACGTCCTTCCTTGAAATTGATGCTCTCCGACAGAGCAGGTTTATAATTGAATATAAAAATCACCTAAGTATATTCATCAAAATTTTGCAATCTCTGCCATTTCTCGTTTTCACAAATGAAGTGACAATGATATGGTGGTGCTTTCGTTTAGTGCGACGTGCCGCATATATGAGAAGCTCCAAGCACTAGCCATCGGAGTGCTCATACTGCCATGAAGTCATCGCCTGCGATTATTTAGCGTCCACAACTCCTCTTCGATGCCTTTCGCTTAAGAACACTTTACGCGTCTTTACTATTACTATTCTTATTCAAGTCGTCACGGAGATCTCCTACCTGATGCCCATTAGTCGAGGAGGATTTGAAGTTGTCCATTTTCGGCGACGGTTGCTTTTCTCCCGTCGCCATCTCCCCATGTTCAGTTGGATGCTGGCTGATGTGAATCCCAGGTTTCTTTCTGCTCTTCCTTCAAGTTGCTTGCACGCACCTCAAAACACTCGCTCAAACGGGATGCAGAGATGAAGGAGTTTTAAGCTGACAAACTTCAATTTTCTACAGTCAATGCTAGAATTTCTCTTCGACTTCTTCGAGACTTCCCTTCTTGGTACTGTGGCTTGTTGCTCTTTTGCAGAGGACGTCTTCAATTCGAAAAATAAATTGTCATTACAGTTTTTTGTCTTACAATACTATCATGCCGAAATTATGCACTTTTCTTGAATTCTACATTTTGCGTCGCCGTTCGGTTGATTTGTCAGCTTTAATTTACACTTAAGTGGCATATAAAATTGCCTCAAGTATTTGATGTG
Source organism: Anomotaenia brevis (assembly GCA_030710315.1). NCBI lineage: Eukaryota > Metazoa > Platyhelminthes > Cestoda > Cyclophyllidea > Dilepididae > Anomotaenia > Anomotaenia brevis. The sequence continues at coordinate 15,285 of JAUOZQ010000217.1, forward strand.
TGGCGTACGGTTCCACCAAGTAGGCTGCCCAATAGGAAAGCGCCAATCACAGCAAGATGACCGCCAATGAGCCAATCACACTCGAGAACAACTTCTGAGCCAAAATTAGACGTGGTAGCCTATTTGACATAGCATGCCACATGCTAAATGCACACGAGCTCTAGCTAACACGCCTCGTTGGTGCGGACACCGAACGGGATGAGGTTGCTTACATTCAGCTGAGGTAGTTCGTTGTATGTAGCGATCCGCGACAGATGATATAGAGGAATGTGCATAGGCATTCTTCAGAGGTGTGTGATGGCAATCTCAAACAGCCATTTAATAGAAGAGGAGAGGAGGGGAGAGGAGCAATTGCGTCACTTCCCAGAGACCTGGGAGAGGCCTGAGCAAGTCCAGTGAGAAAGTGGTAGAGTCGAAGTTGCGATAGGGAGAGAAGTGAAAGGGCACAGAGCTCATTTGAGCATGATAGGCGGCTGCGGTCTGGATGGAGTTCTAACGTTTAACGTTCATGTGTGTTTTTGCTCACCTAAAACCGATGCCAAATGCAGTGAGTTAGTGAGCTAGTTAGTGAGTTAGATTCCACCTATCGCGTAACTTTGCAGCGATTTTCATCACATGTATAATGTATTTCAGTTATTTGGCGTGTAAGTGATTCTAATGCTTCGAAATTAGTAGATGTCCCTAGAAATCTCATATGTGCTATGAACTGCTAACCTCTTTGTAATATAATCCGAGCCTCTGCCAGCTGAACAATGCATCATTTCATGCGTCGCGTGGTATCCTCAAGGGTAATCGACCTCATATCGCTGTCTTAAAAATTATACAAATTCTGCAGTAACCAACGGAATGCGAATAAAACATTGTTTGCAGGAACAGGAGGAGAATAAATTTGATCTCATATATCAGTTATTTGAGCCGACACCAATAAGGTATTATTTTAGTACTTCGGGGAATATTAGTTTACTCGATCAGGCATCACGCTATGGAAGCACACATAATTCTCACTTTCTGTCATTCACTCAGTATTGTCAGATTGGCCTTAGAGTTATTGTTACTTCCAATACAGGTGTAGCTGGCCCGTGCGATAATCTGTTAGTACAAAATTTCTACTAAGTTCGTACAACTAGTGACCTCAGAAGGTAGGCTTTTCCATTTCGTTACTTATAAATAGACAAATGCTTCACTGACATCATTTATTAAGGAACCTAGTAAGTATCATAGACGGAATAAAGTTTATTAGACCTTAGAATCCTCCTAAGCAAGTGCCTTAATTAGAGTGAATATTTCACCAATTTTCTCCTTTTTTATAGTATTTTAGTTATTCAGCGAATTAGTGGTTTGTAATGCATCAACTTGAGTCAATGTTTTGTTGAAATAAATGCGCAATCCACTGTTTTCGAAGAGATAAGTTCTTGTCTACATCTTTAATACTTTTTACCAAACTAAAGTGAGAGAGTAATTAAATGACTAATTTACAACCAGGGCGAATGCAACTATTTCCCATAGCCGGAATTTTGTCTTAAATACCAGTTATCTATCCTTTAATTTAATGGATAAATCCGTCAATATAGCCACGAGGGTAAAGTCATTTCCTAGCCCATAGCCATTTCTTGCACTTTCCAACACAACTTCACTTAGTGATGTGAACGACAAAAAAGCCTATTTGCTTATCAAGAAGGAATGTAAACTTACCTCCTATTGCAAATGTCGATGAGTCAATTGTGTCTAATAAACTTAATCCTTCGGTTCACCAACGTCCCCTCTGCCAATCCACTAATCGACTTTAGGACTGCACGCAGCAAAGAAGCGACAAGCCAGTTTGCAGTGTTCGCTTCTATTCCTGTCAGAAAGTCTGGCTTAACTCAGCATGCGGTAAGTTCAAGATGTTGACCTCAAGGTCCGTTTATCTTCTTCTATAGGTGGGCGGCTTCTCAGAAAGGTATAGAATCAGATTTAGCTCCTCACAGTTAGGCATCGAAGTGTTTTCCGCATTTCACAAGGTATGTACATCCCTGATGTTAATAGACTAATGTCGTTTTATATTTGAAAACAAACCTGATGCTCAGTAGAACACTAACAATTTCATCAACTGATGTAACGGATTCCTACCAGGTGTTTACGACGAATCTGATACTCCGGAATTTTATGAGGACAGAAGCTGGAGTCGCGTTGAAGATGACAACTCCGAAGACTCATCGAAGACGCAAGTTATTTCACGCCACATTTTTCTCAAAGCATGACCCTTTGTTGAATTGACAAAAAAGTCTGCTGGTGCTTTAAAGGTGATTCGGCGGGAATTGAAAACTCAGACAACGGTCGAAGTACGATGGAAGAATGAATTGCTTTTTTCGAAAAAATGAGGCAAATATAGTCGCATGTATAATAAATTTTCAATTTCTTATGTCATATCGCCATCGCTCGTTATTGCTATTAATATATACGCAAAAGCACACAATTATAACTTTATTTATAATGGTTTTAGTTGAAACCATCTTGATTGAGATCACTGGTGTTTTATCCATGTCAAGAATTCTCAAATAGTTTGGAAAGGAGGAAGTGGGTTAGCGATTTTCAGAGACTGCCTCCATAGGCGGGATTAAAATTATTCTTTCATTTTGCACGAGTATTTGCTTAGTAGCACTCTTAGGGCTTATTTTAACCAATTTCACGAAAAATTCACAGCAAGGACTTAATATACTCTCCCAGATAAGCCCAATTTTGTCGTAGATACTAATAGTCGTTTAGCAATTTCACTGCTTCATCTCAAATTATGCTAGCGGAGTAAATTTCAGTTCAACTTACCTGCATTTTGCTTTTCAGATTAACCACTTTATGATCAAGAGTGTGACTGATAAAAAGGTCATTTGCTTATCGAGGGAAGACTATAAACTAAGTACCGCATGAGACTGTCTGCAAGACCGAAGGTTTTTTAAAAACCCACGGTTCCTCGATTTACCAAAACCAACTATCAGTTCAGCTAAATTACTTGAGGTTACGGCAGGTCAGTTTGTTTTTATTCCTGTCAAAATGTAAATGCAAACTCACTTTGCAGTTTATTCAGTGGATTGTAAATTTACTCTCTTCCGTGCCAGAGCACTGTCGATCACGAACTGTCCAGGGCGACAAGGTTGCAATCCCTAGAAATCAATAACGTGACTACCGCAAACGGCAAAACTCCTGCGTTTTACTATTCCAACCATTTGACAACATGTATTTAAAACCTACCATTGATGACTAATGCCCAGTTTCAAACAAATTTGTCAGTAGTAAACAAAACCATTTGTGAGATGTAATTGGCAATTAATTTTCATAAACTTGGAAAGTGGGTGCCTTCCCATGAATTGCTTTCTAAAAACCATCTCAAATCGCTAGTTGAAATCTGTCATTGTGACTGGCGACTAGTGAAAATGAATCTTTTCATCTAAAAGTCAAAAGAGAAAAGATTCTTTTGATTCTCTTTGGAGGCATCGCCAAGTTGGTAATTGGGGCATTTGAACCAACATTGAAGGTGGAAAATAGAATTGCTCTAGTCAATCGAAAAGATGGATTTTCAGTCTCCAACAGAGCAAGAATCATGACCCAACAAAAGACTGAATAACTCGGTTGGAGGAATATCCCACGTAAACATATTTCGTAGAAATTCTTTCAGGTAAAACAAAAATGGAATTTTGCAATAATATAGGCATGAATAAGCTTATTAATAGAGAGAAGGAGGTCATAGCCAATCAAGGAAAGTACACTCGTGCTTGAATCTTGAATTCAATGTAACACATTGTCATTTGTACTGTTTAATCGAAATTCGTACAGAGCTTGTCGGATGAACAGAGCGATAGGAAAGCAACAAACACACTTGCATATGAGATCGACATTGTGTTTATTGAATGGGCTCAAAGTCTAGAATCTAACACCACTACAGGCCGCGAACGACAGCGTGAAACGAGTTTATTGATGTCAACTTCTAAGTGTGTAGAGCCTAGATTTAGGAATATGGTTTTGCGTACGGACATGAAGGAAATTATAACACATAATTTATCCCAACAACGACACACACGGTTCTATTCCCCTACAAATGATTATCCAGAAAAAAATATATAAGCGAAATCAGCAATGCCTAGCTTACCATTATTCCAGGCATGTATAGCCATGATGTTTGCCAAATAGCATTATCCTATATGTGATAACGAACTTGATTCTTCATAGAACTCTAACAATGCCATCGAGAGACGCCAACGGTTCCAACCAGAGCAACCAATTCTCCAACACCAGTGTCCACGACGAATCGAATGCTCCAGAGTTCTTTCGAGAGAGGACTTGGAGTCGGGTCAATGACGCAACTCACTTAACCCACTTTTATCTCGTCTTTGTTTAATTGACAAAATATTCGTTGGTGCTTAAAGGTAATTTGGGAAACCGAGATTCGGACAGGAGTTCGAATTCGAGGGAAGAATAAGTTCGCTTTAGTAGTTCCTAATCAACCTTTTTAAAGCAGAGAGCTGAGCATATTAAAAGTGATTACTGATTTCATCAAAGACAGGTATCTCGTAGATAACTGAAACACAGTCCGACTCACCGCTGCATCGTTACATTTTGTTCTACCTAGCTCAAAGGTGGCATTTCATTTAAAAAAAATTAATACTGTTCTAAATCTCGATTTTCACCTCGATTTTAAGTCATTAATGATAATCACTGTCTGAAGTCCTACTATAGATCAACTCGACTTTAAGACCAAGCTTATTTAAAAATCGAAGCGTCCGTGCAATAAGTCCAACAGAATTTTTCAGCAAGAAATGCTTGATTTTAGTAACCTATTTTTAACTATAACTAAAATGTTTTTATGTATATAAGCATAAAGAATGCAGTCACATTATTTTCCAAAGAGGCAAGCTGAAGTAGTTACAATATTCAGTTCAACCGTAGAAATCTAGCACATGGAAACCTTGCTAGCTCACTATTTGTAAATAACTTTTGCCATTTATCGCAAGGAAAAATATAATTATATTGCACTTACTAAAATTTTAACTCGAAAATTTTAAAATTGATCATCAGACTGCAAAGGAACTCGCAATAGATGGACCCTTATCAGCGCTATCATCGCCATCAGAGTTTCTGGTAGAACAGAGAAATTTGCAGCATCATCTGCTCCATTCGAAGTCGAGCACTTTGTGACGCTTGAATTCGACTGACTGGACTTTTCTTAGTAATTAGTCACTAAAGAACTTTTGTGGAAAATATCATGGCGTTTTCGAAAAATAGCTTACTTTAGGAATCGCGAATCTCGTGCATTCTTGTAACCACGATCCTACTCATAGACTCAGCATGTGATTATGACTTTTGGCTCCGGCATCTTTGCCATTTACCTCTACCTTGTATCAAACAACTTAAAGTCATTTTAGTCTTAAGTCGTTTCAAGTACACAATTTTGCTTGGTTGGTGACTCAATTAAAAGAATAACTGAGCTTCCTTTCTTGACACTCATTTACCTACCCAGTATTCCCTATTAGCGCATTTCGACTGAACGGAACCACAATTCCATAAATGAGCTGAATTCAGAGGAATATCACTATTGAAGATGCAATATTTCGAGGTATGCATTTCGATGTATTTGCCAAAATATGCTGCTAAAATTCGACATTAAAATATCCAAATTTTACATATTTAACATTTTAAATAAGTAGAATAGAATAATAATAAAAAGTGCTGATCTGGTCTCATTCACCCCTAGGACACAGTGTTCAAAAATCGTTTAACGAACAGGGCTTAGTAACGGGGCGAATTGTTCATAATGAATTAGCTGAATTTCCTAAGCTTATTCTTCGGTTTGAATTTATTGGAGTCTTTCCATTTGGTTTAAGTAATTGAAAGCGACATCAGTTTTTAACACAACCGCTTAAGTTGCTTTAAATGTGCAAGAATGCATTTAATTTACCATGGACGAAAATGCAATTGTACAATTATTAATACATTGCTTAAATTCAATTTTTTCCCACAGTTCCAGAATACACCTTCGAAGAATGTGATGGCCGATTTAAATGCCAAAATTATGAGCCTTAAAAGAAAGCACTTAAGAGGCTGTAGATAAGAAAATGAGCACTCACTCAATAAAATGGGCTTATTATAATAACTACTTTTTAGTGGATGGACTTGGGACCGACGACGAAAAATGAGTATATTATCGAAATGCAGACAGTTGCGTCTTCGTTAAGAGGAATGCTCCTAGCCAAAGCTGCTAAGAAGGGAACTTCTTCTTTCAATTTGATGAGATGGCGGAGGAATAATGAACTCTGAATAGTTTTCACCTAATATAGCAACATTTAATGCTCATATCTATTGTTAGCAATTTGGGCTGTATGAACCAAGCTTTCAGGAGTAAAAAAGACGTGCCCTATTGAGTCGAAAAGGTGAGATGTTTCTTTGGGACATTGCGGCACAAACCCAGAAGCAAGAATCATGTAACAAAACACCTTCAAAGAATCTGGTTGGGGGAGAATTTCTCATTCACCACCTTATTCATCCGTCCTTGTTTTTCCAGACTACCATTAGTTTCGAGGCAACTTTAGTAGTTTACAACACAGAAAGAAATCTAGACAAGCTTTTGTGAGTACTTCAAATTGATACCCAAATAATTTTACAATAATGATATGAATAAGCCTGTTAACAGATGGAAGGAAGGTACTGATAATCAAGGAATGTCCATTGATGGTTGCCTTAACGCAACATTAGGTCACTTGCTTTATTTTTCGGACAGAACCTATGGGCTAGCTTGTTAGAATTCCTGCTTGAGATTTTTTCATGCAATGGTTCTATCGCCGAACCTACAGACATGTAAAAAGAATGCATCCCTACCCCGAAATATACTGTATTTCATTATTTTTTATCACAAATAAACGCAAATTCCTTATTATAATTTTTACCATTGAATATGGGTTTACTGAAGGGTTTGAGACATTTATGTTCAACTGTACTCCTGACAAAAAGAGGGTGAATGTCGTTTATATTACCAAGATGACCATTCTTAGATGATCTGTGGAGTGTTTAATAAGATCGATTTGGATAATATTAACCAATAGGCTAAATCTTGGCAGAATAAACTTGAAGACATAACTATGGAGTCGAAACTACGACTTAGAGATGATAACTCTCAGGGGGACTAAATCGTGAGTGGTTGAAGTATTCATTGGATAGTGGTGAGACTGCTGTTACCTTGACAGCATCATCGCGCTGTTTATTAAGGTAATCCCCACCTTACCCAATCATCACAATCAAACATAATACAAATCGGCTGATTACTAATAGTCGAAATTTAATCAGCGTCACTTTAAAAATTTAGAAATGAAAGCACTAATCCTTGCACCCTTATAAAATGCTTAAATAATGAATCTACATTTCCTCTCCTATAAGATTTATGCACTTTAGTCACTACTAGACTCCGCCCATGGTAGCAAGCAATCATTGAAAAAAGGGGTAGAATATTTTCAATTTTATATAGTGCCGTATGATTATATTTGAACATTTGAAATAGAATAATAATATTAGTAAAATTTGAAAATTGTTTACGCGTGTCAAATGAACCGAAAATTGCTGAATTGATGCAGACTTCCTATTCAATGCACTGATTCACAAGATTTGGACTACATAAAGAAGAAATTTAACTGAATTTAAATGGAAGCTTAGAATTATTTTTGGTCAAATCCATTTAGAGTAAAATTCAATGGATTAAAGCCACCTTGGATTGTTACCACCAAATGCAACAATTAAAGCTCACAACACTACTACTCTAAGTGATTAGGACAGCGTTTGAACAATCAAGCTTTGAGGTGGGAAAGAGATCTGCTTACTGAGTAGAAAAGGGGTGATATTTCGTCAGGACAGTGCAGCACGACCCCACAAAAATCGAAAAACGAACCAGCTTGATTAGGAGAAAATTCCTAATCTACCTTAAGCTCTCCACTTGTTTGGCAGCCTACAAAGTCATTTAGAAGTAACAGCTTTTACAATACCACAAGAAGGGGTTAAGACTGAAATTTGTGAGTACTTCTGAACAAATCCCAAAGAATTATGCATTCATGAATGTATTATTAAGTTTGTTAATAGTTGGAGGGAAGGCCTAGATAATCAGGGTAAGCAATTTAACCACCAAATCTTTAGCTGAATGAAGTATTTGGTCACCTATTTTATTTATTGCAACATAACTTGCTGAATAACCTAATATTAGCGGCAATCATTTCTATCACCGTTATTGTCTTATGTACTTAACTAATCTGGTTGAATGAAAACGAGAAATAAATATCAGAGCAACTATCTAAACGCTTGATTCATTGATTTTTTTACATTTCAATGGTGGCAGTCTTGTATAGCTAATCCTGATTTTATACCCTTCAGGGAGGACGCCCACATAACTACAGGTAAATAAATCATTAAATCATTTATATAGCGAAGCTATGATAAATTGAAACTAATCACACAAGGTATAGAAGTTGGACAAACAGTGCAAACACCTTGAAAAATCCATAAAAGGTACTTTAAAGTGGTGTAGGTACATCTTTTGAGGCAATTCTCCTCGTGGCATTCTCATATACACTTCCAGCTGCATAGCTTGATGCATTATAGTCTTGAGAGATGACGGCGTTCACCTCCGGAAAGAATTATTATAATTATTTTAGAGGATGAATCTGATGTCGCGAATTCCTAAATAGTCTCGGCTTTTAAATCTTCTTCCATGAATAGAAATCATAGGCCCGGTGGAGAATTTCCAAGAAATTAGCACCCCAACCCATCATCATCACGGTTGTGAGAAGGCAGCAATCTGGAATAAATGCCTCTTTTGGCTGTCACCAAGCGGAGGTCGAAAATAAGGTGGTAAACGATAATTCGTCCGAGGAAATCACAATTTTTCACTTCTCGAAGGACAGACCAATTGCTGATCCTTCGTGGTAGAATGCAGCTCCCGAGGAGAAAGAGTTTTTGTGGAAACAGGGTTTTTTAGGTGCTAAGTGAACACTGTGGTGATTTTAGGAGCCGTGGTCTTGTCATTCCCCCTAACAATTCGGTTTCGAGTCCGACGGCCTGTCAGCCAACAACTTTGACTTCCGCCTAATGTAAAGTACGTAATTTCTATGCTACCTAAAATAGTTTGATTAGTATGCGTTACGTTCGATAGCGGCCACAAGAGACGGGACTCCAAGAGACGTAACTCCAAACTTTATTCAACAAAGTGCAAGGCATCTTAGTAACGACTTTAATAATAGTACATATTATACAGATAATAAATAATAATAAATTACAGTTCAGGATAATCAGAAAATTATAAATATAATTTTCTAAAGATACAACACTCCTCCCATTCTTGGAAAGGTGTTTTCCGATGAGTTAAGGTTATAAAAACGGAACAATTGGAGTGTGCAGTTCCTTTCGTAAACGTGGGTCTGGCGGACGTTCCCATTGTGGGCTACAACGAACAGAAAACATTTAGTGGGGATCCAACAGAAAGAGTAAAGGTGACAAAGGACCGAGGTCAGCGATTTTCTGTCGGCTAGAGTCTTTTCCATGATGCTCTTTGGCTGGAGCCGAAGCCCATCGGTAACTTTTTTGATAGCTGCTGGAAAACACTCGATTTCCTCGATCAAAATTATTTTTCGAGTTCGAGTTCTTTCGGTCGGTGCTCCGATTAGGTAGCGTAGCTTTATTTTTCATACTTGAGTTCCGTATTTTAAGTGTTTTCATAGACATTGGGGAACGTCTCCGATTTCCATTCATTTTTTCTTCCCCCTTTTTATAATCGAAAGATCGATTTCCTTCATCGTGGGAAAAATGCGACTTAATCGATTTTGTTAATGTGAATTTTCTTTGTTCACACGCTTTGCATTTGGGCCGTAATGCATAATCGATCGATTTTCTACGTACCACTTTTTTCTTTTGAGCGACTGTGGCAGCCTTTTTCCAGGTCTCCACGGTGGTGGGAGGTGCGTGACGTTTGTCAACCGTGTCCTTAAACACGGTCATAACGCGTACCTCTGAGTTGGCTGACTGAGTCGTTCGAGGGTTCTTTGGCAGCCCAAGGTCCGACCAAATATTGAATTTGTCGATCAAGTCTAGACCGAGCAAATTTGTCCTTTGGGTAGAGACATAGCATGTCGTATTGCACGACTTGTTACTAACTCTTACCCGACAACGTACAGACCCTAAAAGTGGTACTGGATTACCGGAAGCGCTGGATATGTTAATTTTTGAGTCCTCCAGTTTCGGTCTTCCGAGTTTAATCCATTCATTTGCTGATATCATGGTGACATCTGAGCCCGTATCCAATCGTAGGTGCATCTTGACCCCATTTATGATTACAGCGACAAACCTCCGCCTGGTCTATGTCACTTGTATGCTGGCACGTAGGTCATTCGATTGCACTTTGTTACGTCCCGTACGATGGCTCGAAGTGGGTCCCTTTCGTTTGGTTTTATCGCAAAACCCATCTTTGTGGCCTTTCTTATTACACTTGTTGCACAAGTAATTGATAAATGGACAATCTCGATAAAAGTGGAATTTTCCACAGAACTTACACCAAGGTAACTTCCTTGGCTGGCTTCCACTTTTTGTTGGGACGTTCTGAGCCCTTGCCAGGAATGATGTGGGTTCTGTATTGAGCACCAACTTAGAGTCTTCAACGATATTCTGATATCGAACAAAGGCATCCGCTAACTCTTGGACAGTCGTGTCGGGATTCTTGTCCAGGAGAGTCATGAGTTGGACTCGGACGGAAGATAACTCGGGTCTTTTAAGGCCTAATATAAAAATGAGACATTGTAGGTTTTGATATGTGAAACGGCTGAACTGGAATTCAGAGCAGAGTTTGTTGACTCTTGTTGTGCAGTCTCTAATATTTTCTCCAGACTCCATCGAGACTTTGAAGCACTGGAAACGGGAATTAAAAAGAAACTTTTCTCCTGAATATAAGATACGTAGAATTTCAATAGTCTCATCGAATGATAGATCCTCGGGTTTTCTAGGAAGAATATAATTAATAAAGAGTTCATATGCACTGTTATGAAGACGCCGTAAGAGTAAACGATTCTTCGTCGATTCCGACATGTCCGAAGACATTAAGTCTATAGTATCTGAGAACCGCTGTATCCATATCTGGAAATTGTCCAAAGATGGATCAAAAATGGGGATCTGATCAACGATTTCATCTGTAGTCCTCGTTTGCTTATTTAGCGCATTAGTTAGGGCCGCGAGAAGTTCTTCAATTTGCTGCGTCGCCATAATGTAAAGTACGGAACTGCTATGCTACCTAAAATAGTTTGGTTAGTGCGTGTTACGATCGATAACGGCCACAAGAGACGGGACGCGTCGTAACTCCAAAGTTTATTCAACACAGTGCAGTGTCATAGTAACAACTTAAACAAGTGTACATATTATACAGATAATAGCGAAAGATAAATAAATTACAGTTCAAGATAATCAGAAAATTATAAATATATTTTTTTAAAGATACAACAGAGGATTATTTTAATTTCTTAATTTTAATTATTAAAACTCACAAATGTCAGTTTTAATCTCTCATTTCTTATAAATACTAAGTGATCGTAATTCTTCGTCGGTCGTTAGTGTTCTTTTAAAAATAGTAATGTGTTTTTGGAACGGCCTAAGGGTTGCTGGTGGCAATTTATCAGTTGCTGATGCACTGCCTAATGACCTTGGAGCACAGCTTCCACATCTCACAAAAAGTGTTTTTTTCACCCTAGGGTACGGTTGACTCATTTCTCGTAGCCGAAGCTTCCTCAGAAACACTCGAATATCTTTAGTACCCTAAAACACGCTAAGGAGTGCTTACGGCTGAAACTTAAGAATGCCCATCTTAGCCAAATCTCTCAAGTCCTCTGTTACTTATGGTGTGGCAATTTAGAGGATTGCCATTTTATTGATTAGAAAACAGTTCTTCTACTCGAATAGGCCAGTATAATTTGATAAGGGTAAGGCATAAGAGTGAAACTGGCTCTGTGGCGTCATCTGAGCCAGCCTGTGGTTAGAGGTGGAACCCGGCACTGAGTCGCGGTGAAGTGTCTCAGCCAGTACAATTTCTTAAATCTTCGTCTACGTACCAGCTCTTAATAGGCCCCACCCCATGAGGAAGGTTCTCGTTGATTTATGAGCTTTTCATAGTTGCATTTGAGATCAAAAGACGGAGTTTAACTGGGCAGAAGAAGAGGGAACAGCTGTCCATTCTGTAGACCCAAGAAAGAGCTTCTACTCAAAATGAATGCTGTTTTCATCACATATTTAGGCTAAAATATTACTATTTAGTTTCCATTCTGCATTTCTTAAGTTACGGCTCTTATTAAAGACGTCTTAATGGGTTAATGAGTTCGAAATATCAGAAGCCGAAGGACTGACTAAGGTCCTTGCAGACCAGCTTTGACATTTGTTAATGAATTCTGCATCTTCAGGTCCTAGGTTTCGTTGAAATGTTGTCCAAATTAGTGAATAATGGTTTATTTGGACAACCATTTTAAATTAAATTGAATTCGCTGTGAAAATAGATAATTTGTACTTTCAATTTCAATCTTACAGCAGAAAAATCATTGTTGAATCACGACGTGGATAGGATTGTGAATAATGACAGCGTACTGACTGGAAACGTGGAAGGCTGTAACCTAACGATTTGTGGGAACAAACAGGAAAGATAAAGATTTTGCTGGGTTTGTCTTGACGGCTGGGATAGTCACAGAGATGCATCGCACTACTGCAAGTTATTCCAAGTTCTCAAGTGGGCTTTTAGGATGCAGTTTCGATTCCACTACCAACACTTCTTTGATCACCAGGACGTACTGAATTCAAAGAACAAGCTGATTAGCACAATCAGGGCATGGTTAGACCCTGGCAAAGCACAAAACATCGGCGCACGTGCTGCAGAAATCTTCTTGGAGAGTCGATAGGAGCCCATGATCACTCACATCTCTGCTGGCATTTTGGCCGAAAACAATTCCTAGTGCATATTTGCGTCTAACCAAAACGACCTGGATCGAGCCCCAGTGAGCTTCAATCGACTCAGTGATGTTGGAGAAGTTTTCTCTCTACTGCTAAATAGAGGGTACTGTTCTCACGGACCACATCTCGGAGGGCTATTCGATAAATGCTTGGAAGTATGCTCATATCGATTTCCGAGTCCTGAATGTTTTACTAGGTGGCCAATTTTAGGTAGACGCAAAGAATGCTTCATCTAAGCGAAAACACACTATGGAAGCACCAACACAACCAGTTGTGTAGTTATATCTCAGCCAGCAGTTATAATCTACGTTCAAGCTAATCTCGCTGTAGTATTTAAAAATGGCCAAATAGTGCTAAAAACAAGTTTTAAACACGTGGAATGCTAAGAGTAATTACAGCCTTCCATACGTCGCTTAAACAAAAGCGGACTATTTTGTCACCAGGCAATGTAGCAATCATTGCTATATGGTTTTGCGTATGGAAATTACATCCAAATTAACAATGTTGTCAGCTTGTTTAACAGAATGTGCACGTGGCAATTATTGATTGGAAGGACTGCAAACCCATGCCAAGTTTTTATGACCTGGCTGAGTCAGAATCAGCCCCCTCTCTCCAACGTTGGTGGTGGCCATTAATTCGGGGTCAGCAATTATTCAAAAGCACCCTTGGCATGCTTTTAAGGTCACCACAAAATTAGCGTTTGTGTGCGGAAGAAACCGACTCGTTTAATCAAAGCTGAGTTACTATAGTTAATCGCGTTTTTCTACCACTCAGTTGGATATGTTGTCAAATGACCGCGAATTCGTCAAGAAATGTCCCAAATGCTCCGTGATGATTGAGAAAACCGAGAGCTGCAATGAGGTAGCCTGTGAGAACCCTCAGTGCGGTCACAAATTCTGATGGGATTGTCTCCAAAGCTGGGAGGCCCACTGCCGATTGGGATGCAGACCCTTAACTGGCTCTTTGCGGCACAGGAGTCTCTTGAGTCGATTTCGATCCTACTACGGCCGATACCCCGACGAAAGTGCCCTATTGCATCATGGGATTGAGTACACACAGAAAACGGACATATCTGGTTATAAAAGAGCTCGATAAATCCCCCAGGAGTGTCGAAGAAACCTATTAAGCTCCCTCATTTTTGTTGCTCTTCTGGCAAAAACAATGATTCACTTCTGTTCCAGTTAAACAAAGATGAACTCCAGATAGCTACTGATAGTTTCTCGTGGTTACTTTGAGCCATCCGAGAGGATGAAGTGCCATTTGACGTGGGAATGATGCTACGTGAAGCTGACTACTGCAAGCACCGTTGTGATATTGCCATCGAGCAAATTCGAGATGGTTATAAGGGGAGGACGTGGAAGTGTATATCTCTCGAGTGAATGACGCCAATTGTGATGGAAGTTGTGTAGTAATTTGTTTTTCTGCAGGTTTTCGCTTTTTCTCCCGTTTCTAATGGGCTGAATATGTTTTGCGTCATTCAGATGAAAATCCATGGTGCTTTACGACTTCTCATGGTTATTGAACAGATTTAAACGTTAAAGCACAGTGGGATGCAACGGACTTTCCCCAGCAGCAAACAATGCTTTATTATACCAAGTACCTAAAAAATATGGGATTCGGAACACATTGGTAAAGTCCTCATTCGTGAACTGCGATATCGTCATGAGCACGTGCATTTTATTTCGCTTCAACAAAATTTATATTAATCACTATTTAATGGGTCAGAAATTTATGTAAGTGTATATATGACGTAATGTAAGCTGGTATTTCTAAGAATCATGAGCTTTCGATTCAAGCCAAATGAACTTCTGGTTAATATAAAGCTAAATGGACAGGGTGAAAAATTGTCTTATATTACTTAAATTAAATTGTATTTAATGAGGCAGTAAATTTTGGAAATTACGGCAATCCATTTTAGGTAATACAGACTAACGAATTCACTGTAATTTAGCAAACTTTACATTTTAAAATCCATAAATATCGAAAAGTTTAAAAATTAATAAAAACCGGGTCGATAAATCACGCCTTTCATTAAAGATTTTAAACTGAATTAAAAAATTCCACATTAGATAAAGCTCTTTGATGTAAAAACGAAAAAATTTACAAAGCTATCACGTCTACGAAGTAAGCATTTTTTACTAACGGTCACTTTTATATGCATGCAATTTGCCGCTTGATTTACAATGGCTATTTACAGCTATTTCAGCTTTTGATTGGTCAAATATCTACTTTTTGTAATATAAGTGCTTAACGGACCTATAACAAAAAAGTACCTATAAATTCACTCACTAAGTTTTGTAAACAAAGCCTAGATGTTGAGGAATATGGGAAATAAGCAAAAATCTACTAGTTTGAAATGGAATTTTTTGAAAAAACCCTGGAGATGGCATCACCAAAGCATTGGTAGTTCAAGAATTTATTTTTATTCTAAATAAGAACGAACACAGCCATTTCCAGCACGCCGAAAGGACAGTAGAAAGCCCCTTGGTTGACGTGTGGTCCATTTTTGAAACAATTTCGTGATGTCCAGAAAGCGGGTAGAAGTATGATCAATTTCCAAAAGAAAAAATAATGCTTATTAATCTAGTTTTCCTTAAATTTTCTGTTGGTTGTTGTAAAACCGAAATTATATTACATTTTCAAATGATTTATTACATCTAATCTTAGGAGAATGTTTTGTATTTACCGATCAAATGCAATGATGAAGAAGCATTAAAACTTAATTTGGTATTTGCTAGCTATTAAATTTCAAATGTAATTGATGATCACTCAGGGTAGTCGATTATACGTGTAAATTAATAAGTCTGCAAAAAGGTTGTTGATACTTTCGCTTATATAAGGCAAGAATATTGGGAAAAAGTTTGCCAAATTTCCCATAAATTATGGAAGAAAACGATGAAAAATTGCTTGACAACGAACAGTCTAAATAATTATAAGTAAACCTACCTTGAATATATGCAAAAAGTAATTAATTGGCAGCTTTTCACAAAGTCAAAAATGTTCAAATAAATGTTAATAAGACTTTAATATTCAAGAGCTTAGGTGGGACTGGCTGAGCTCCTGCTTTTGTTTGTACACATGTTAAGAAAAGAATTTAGCCTTAATTTACTTTGTAAACGTTATTTTGTATTTCATGAGGCCTCACTGAGCTATGAGCTAAATTGATTCTCAATCTATGGTTTTTTTCGAAAATCGTATGGTTACCTTATGGTTTGTGCTTTATCAATAATTATTAGTTTTGAGTGAAGTATTTTTGTAAAACGGCAAATCACTCAGAATGAACACAGAATAAATTAACTGCTTTATTTACTTCAAAAGGCGTCTGCAAGTCTAATTAGACCAAGGTAAAGCTAGGTTGTTTCAAGGGTTTTAAATCACTTAGTTGAGTAATAGTAAAAACTTTAAAAGCGCATTTAATTTTAACCTTATTTTACTTCTATTTATTTGCTAACACTTATAATGATATCATGAAAAATAGAATTTGAATGTTTTTCACCAAAATGATAGGCACTCTTGCGAAGTTAACGTGTAACTCAATCAAATAAGAACATCTACTTATGTAGTTTAAGTAAATTAAGTATTTATCTCTATTGTGATGCAGTTCAGTATAATTATTATAAAAATTCGGACCTACTTTTAGCATTCAAATAAAGGTATGCTTTTTGGCAGGTATATATAATAAACACTCGTGAAATTATATACTTCGAGACTACTGACGTATGATTATTTCCGCATTTTCATAATTTGCCAGCTGACAAGTACAAACGCTTATTCGTCTAGGTGATTAGTACATCTGATTTTTGAGTTTTCATTGCTGACCTAATATTAAAGAAACGTTTGAATGAGAAAGTAGAGGCAAAGCCATAGCAATATTATTTGGATTTACCGCGAAAACTCTATCAATCATCCGATTCCGTTTCGATCGTCAATTTTGAACGCACCGGCCAGTATACGAGAATGAGACTTGGTATTTTGGCATTCACAGAGGAGAGCAAAAGTGGTTCGGATGATGAAGGAATTGGAGATTATGTTTGTTTTCACCGAATTTTGCTCAAAGCATTCCAGTTCTTCCGACGGGATAAGTTACAAAATAGCAATGATGAGGTAAATTCACCAAATGAAAAGTCAAACATTTCCAAGTTTATGAATTGTTTGCCAAAACAATACATGTAACTGAAAATTCGGTGTTTGCATAGGTGGAGTTTTACCTCAAAATATATTATGATTCTCAGAAGACATTAATTTGTAATCCGTAACTATGCGTGTTCAGCTAACGATTTTCTCGTTTAAAAATCTCTATCGGATGGTTTTTCAGTGCGAAATTATCATGCCGAATTTACTAAATGAGGCAATTGAGAAATTTTAAATTGCAAACGTCATTCTCTTCAGTTTGGCTAAGTTGTGGTGTTACAGAATGACATTGTTATTTTAATAGCAAAAGTATACGAAAATTCACAAAAATCTAAATTATGCAGTTAATATACTTGAAGACCATTTTTCATTTTTAAACAAATATTGGCAAAGAAATTTAGTCCACCATCTTCTAATAGAACGACCTTTAATTTGTCGGTTGATTAAGTGAACACTGACAGTTCTAACACCACGGCTGCAATTGAAGTCTTCGTGTAAGAGTAATCAACGCTATGCGATACGTCATAGGCTGAATAAGAGAAGATAGATGGAGACAGGTTTGCGTGATTCAAGAGTTTTAAAATTGGCTTACAACCTCCCTAGCACTTGCTTAGGTTTGCAGGGTACCAATACCGGCTACTGAGAAAAATATGGCTAAATTCAGTTTTAAAAAAACGTTTTTTGCAATTCCTTGGTTGATAAGTCGCTTATTCGCCTGTTCCTAGCATATATTTGCGCCCATCGAATTCTACTCAGAGAGAGTTACATTACCGTATGGCTGAAGACAGATACCACAGGGAAGAGTCAACAAAGCATTTGAGCTTGGGTTTTCCGTAAGACGTCTGTAAAATGACAGCAAAATGCATTTGTAGCGGGTTTTTGCACTTAGATTCTCTTCCTAGCCACTAAGGCAATATAATGCTGGACTCCGATCTTCTCCATATATTCAGGACCGATGGAATCACGAACTCAGCTAACCATTTGGGCAGATAAACAGGGTCACTTCCGAGACACTTGTAAAACTGATTGCGAGCGAGGAGACAAAGACCTGGAGGCGATTTTAGCATGGCAGTGCATTCATCCACCAGACGCTCCATCTGTCGACACTCAAAGGCAAGATTTTGACCGAAGATCATCATTTCATTAGCGACAGATCTTGAAATGTGGCCAATCTCAGGCATTTTGGCGGAAGATGGGATGCCTAAAAAGTTATTTGCATCAAAACATTTAGGCTCTTCTTTATAGCCGTTTTTCTTCAAAACTAAAAAAAATTACAAATTAATTAATTTTGTCACAACACTCTTTTTGGTGACAAATAGGTTTCTTTTTTCAAAATTATGAAAATTCCTCTAAACTTGCTACTTCTTGTGATTCATATCATTAAATGGTACCTAGAAGATTTACATACGATCAATGAAATTTTGAATGCTTATTTAGGAAATAAAACTGTGATATAAGAAAAACTATTTCAAATGAGTGTATTTTCGTATGCATAAAATGAAAATCATTTATTTTTTGATTGTGAAAATTTAGCACTTTTTAAGTGACCCTAAAGTAGTTTTTCGTTAATAAACTATTTTCATTTTTTTAAGAATAAATGATTCCTCCACTTAATCTTTTTCCCTTTTTCAATAAAAATAGTTTGATCCTGTATGCCAAAATAATAAATGACTTTTTACCCTAACAGAACCAGTTCCTTGATTCTATAGGATCTATTCCCTAAGAGGAATAGAACTAATCCAGGGCACCTTTAATTGCAATCAGTTTTCCATTATGCTTAATTTGTGGGAAAAATTGCCTTCAAATTATAATAATGACGGCGCTTTTCTAAATACGTTCCACTTGAAAACCATTATAATTCCTTTAAGTTTTAAATTGAAGTATCTGTTTTTTATTCATTTGAAAGTCACACTCTTGGGCAAGAAGGAAGGAATCTTTGTAGGACGAATTTACACCAAAATACTGTCTTCAATTTTCGGTTTGTTTCTTAGATAGTATTTTTCTAAAAGTTTCCTTTTAATTAAGTTTTATTTATCATTTAGGTGTCTTGAAATAAAATATAGATGTGGGTTTAAGAGTGGTTGACGAATTGGAAATTGGCTTTCAGGAGAAATATTGTTTGTATCAAAGGGTGCACTTTTGAGGAGATGCACTTTAATATCAAGGTTAACAATTCAAATAAAAAAGTCGTAAAAACAGATGAAGTCATCAATTCATCACCCATTCAGCTCATCTTTTACTTCCTAAATGCCGTTCAAAGTGATTGATAGTATCGCTATTAATCGTGCTCTGCCTCCAGAAAATTAAATATATAAATTTAAAAAATATAATTCAAGCATATTTCTACAAGCATATATCTACAAACCGCCTAATATATTATATAAATAAATACATAGACTAAAAAAATATAAAAACAAATATTAAAAGATAAAATTTTGTTAAATCACTACGACTACCTCTTTGTGAAACACATCTTTAGTGCTTAATACTGGCGGTGACTTCGTTAATAAATTACCTGTCAAAAATTGGCTTTATAAAAATTAAATTGAAATATATTTTCAAAAACAATGCAAAGCATCAAGGTTTCAACCTTGTTCATTCTACCCACCAATGCCTTGTACTAACCAAGTTACATGAACGCTTTGATTTACAGACATACAACTGCAAAAAAATGTTGATATATCTCCAGCTCTCTATAGCGTGGACAGGTTGAGATTAATCCGAGGGTTTTTGATGAATGCAAAAATGGACTTAATTAACCCTGACAAACTCAAACAGCTGCCTATCGAACTTGTACTTTCCTCACCCATTACGTGATTTAAATTTATGCTTCCAGAATTTTTATCTATCGTTAATGCAGAACCCATAATACGGATTATTTTAAGCCGTTTTCTAATTCGTGCTTGAGAATCCCCTTTTTAATTGGTGATTTAAAAAGAAAAACCCCGTCTAAGTGACTTGCAAAGTAGAGGAGAGAAAGACGAAGAGATGTTAAGACTTTTATGCATTATTTGGATGCCTTATATTTGCGTTCAGAGGTAGGTCTCATTGATGAATTAAATCATTAATCCCTATTAATTTATAACAATAATTATATTTTTTGAATAAATTTACAGCAAAATAGCAAGAAACCCTTTTTGTATCTGGTAAAAAAGATAAAAATTGCACTGACTCCTACAGATTGATATTAAAATATCCTCCTTTTCAGCTATCAGTGTTTTCGGTTAGCAATGTTTATTTTAAAAAATGAATTAGTCAAAAATCGCTAAGATGAAGTTGTGTTTTTAATCTTTTTAACCAAAAAATAGATCAAATGAACCACGAGGCAGAGTTTGGAGCTGGTACAAATCGTTATTTTCGTTGAAAATTGCAAATGCGTGAATTTTGTTTGGTACCTCTTTCTTGATTTTAGTACATCCTGGTATTTTTGAAATAAACTGTAATATGCAGATGCAAGTATGAAAGGTTACTATTTTGATTCAGTTATGGAACTCCAAATTATAGAATATTTCTGACTAGTAGTGAGTTTAACATGATGACTTTTAGACCTATTTTGAAATTATTTAAAAAACTGACAACATTGCTTAATTCTAGATTGGTGGAGGTGGTAAGTTAATTATTTAAATAAATTGCCTAATTTATTACACTATATTAGAAAATAAATATCTTTACCTCTAAGACTCTATTTAAAGTAAATGTAAACGATTTCATTTGAAAAAATTTTAATACATTCTTTTCTTGCTGCGCAACTTTACTTTCAAGTTATGGGTGTGCAGTTACCGAAACCTATGAGTTTAAGTGAGTAAAATATTGAAAAATTTTACCAAGATTCGCAAGGGGATTTCCTTAAATATCTGAGATCTTTGTAAGTCAAGAAAGGGTTATTTGGTAAGTGTAGATAAGGAATAATTATTAATTGGAATATCCTGAACACACATGATTTTTTTCAGTGAAGCATGTCGACGGTTGCGAAGGCTAATTTCAATTAACACTTAACCGACGGCAATACTTGTTTCACAAACGTCATTATATAACTTTCTTATTCTCACCGTGCAAGCATAAAGCTTGAATATAACGTTTACTGAATTTAAATAAACTTCTTATAAAATCTCAATCAGTTGTTGAAACATTTTAACTGGACTTAAATCTTTTCGCCTATATTTACCTGTTTGTTATAATGAATGCGAACAAAGAACACACAAAATAAACTAATTTCTGTTGAGCTGAAATTTTCTCCATACCAAATCTGGATTCAATGATTTCTTCTCGATTAAATCGCAAAATTTTACAACTTTAATTTGGTAAACGGGTGTTTTATTGATATAAGCAAAATAATTAACTATCCACAAGCACAGCAAATCTAAATCTAAAGCCACTCCCCTTCAGAAGGAATGACCATTTGGACTAAGCATATCACATCGCACCAAAACAGGTTTTGTTTCGAAATGATTAGAGGTTACACTCACCAATACTTGTTTTGACTAATATTTTTAAATTTCTAGATTCGTGGAATCAGTTCGTTCAAACCCTAGCCCTGAATGCAGTAAAACTCCTAGTTTATGTATGTCATTTCGTTATTGTTGTCTGCTATAGCAGTTTTTAATAGGGGCCTTTGGCTCTATATTTCTCAAAACGTTTGAACTTTTAAATTAAATTCCTTTCTATTTGCAACATCAATTCCGAAGTAAGTATACACCGTTTAAATGCAAACTTTCCTCATCCAATGAAATTTCAGCCATGAAATGCTGAACTTTTGGAGTTATTGCCACTTTAGCAGTAGAATAATTTAGTTTTGACACGATCATTTAAAGACTCATCATTGTTATAAAGATTTGATAAGTAAAATTCTCATCAAGATCGATCAACTAAAACCGATAAGATGTTCTCACTACTTGAGGGCTACGAGGAGACGTGTGCACCCGACCGTTTATTTGCAGTGTGCGATCTTGTGTGTTATAGGAACAAGGGGGCATGACTCATACTTAGGCTGGAGATGGGGGAGTTGATTGACTCAGTAGACCGGGCTGCGTGTCTGCGCAGCTGTCCAGCATCTATTTTGCAGCGTCTGGGTAGCTGACGTCACGCTGAGCCAGGAATGTGAATTGGGCGTTAACCAGGCGGCCACAAATACTTAGGGCTTCCTCAAAACATTTCTATGTAAAAAATAAAGTGTCATATTCAGAAGCCAAAAGTTAGTAATATTGATGATGATAATGATGAGTAAAATATTATTCACCAATAGATACTCCGGTCTCGTCGTCTCCTTTTCCTTCACGCTTGGGACCGTTAATTATATCCTTTCGGAAAAAGTCTTAACACCTTAGGAAGAATGTTAGTGTTGTGGATACGTCTAACGAGAGCATCTAACTGTAGATCTTTAGCAAGGCCCTATCAATACCCTTTAAAATGACTAGCCATGAAAAGGGTCACATCAATTTTCCAATGTTTCGCAACTAAAGAGCATCGGAACGAAACAATTCTCTCTTTGTCTCAGAGATGCTTGGAATTGAAAAAAATCGATATTTTAGTGTGAGAATGATTACTGGGCCAACGGCCTCTCAATCTTATTTAATTCACTTCACTCTTTTGTGAAGAGCACTTTGTTTTAATGTGCATTTCGAAATAAAATTAAACGGTGTTTTGTACTTGCAGCAGGATCAATAATTCAGGGGTATTTCATAGTATCACGTGGCATTAAAATGAGCAAGTGGTCTAAATTCTAGTAAAGAAATTCAAACTTACAATCAGTTACATTTCCTTCTTTGTTTTGCCTCATTCCCAATAGCACAAATAGTTAATTTGTGTCATTTTTCCGACGTGTAAGCAGATCCAATTCCTGTATTCCAAAGGCGAGGGTAAGAGCGTGTGGCGGCCTGACTAAGGCCCTATTTTCAACGCTAGCTCAGCTTGAGGTCAGCTACCCGGACTCGACGAACTGGATACTGGACAGCTTCCCACCCACGCCACCGGTCTACAAAGTCAACCAACTTCGTTGTCGCAAATCCAAGTCTGGGTCATGCCCCCACGTCCCTATACCCCATAAAACAACCTGAGTGCGTTCTTCACACACATTTCTAGCCAACGTTTTAATACGCACGCTTCTAATAAATGCTCTCGTCCGGTTGTCTCCTCTTCCTTCACGCATGGGCAGGTTAATTTGATCCTCTCGGGAATATCCGATACATCCCGGAGAGAATCGTAATGCTGTTGATACGTCTAGGAAGAGAATGGGTGTGGCCTTTCGCTGCAAACGCATTTCATGTATACTGATAAGGCGAAAGTTTTGTTAAATCAGTTTTCACCACAGTAACTTTAGAGGATGCGTCAACTGTTTCGAGGTTCTCATTCTAAAGGACATACTGTAAATCACTGCAATCATTGAGTTGGTAATTTTTCCTCTAGTCAGATATTTTGTCTAAAATTTGTTTAAATTGAAAATCATCAGTATGGAATAACAACATATTTATGGACTTGATTGCATGCATAAACAGACTTCACCTATCTATCCTACTAAGATAATTAGTACTCTTGACAACTATCAAATAATGCATGGAAGTCGTTACCAAAACTAAGAACAACATTTTATCGTTAATAATAACAAATAGTCATTGAAACTCGTTTGTATGGTTGGTGTTTATCCACTTACCTATTTTTCAGTGAAGCTTTAGTAGCCAATTAGCTTCAAGTGGGATGTTTTAGGTAGCAGAAATGCATATTTTACTTAATTAAGCTCAAGTCAGCATTTTCAGTAAATTAAATATAGAATTTTTTGGGTGTAAATACGCGTCAATTTATTTCAGATTTAATGTTCTTCTTTTCATATTCCTGCTCGAATATTATTCTGTTACGACTGCTTTTTAATTATCGATAACTTTTATTCCAGATATGTTTAGTGATGTTAACTTATAATTTAAAGATAGTGAAAAATGAAATGTAGGAGGAAGTATAGCACTGCGAATGTTAACATAAACGTGCCTTTCGATCAACGTGATTAATTGTGTCGGCTAAGGCTCATTATGATCTGATAATTAAAACTAACAGTAAATCTATTCGCAAATCACTAGCTTGATGCTTACTTCTAGGCTCTAAAAAACTGTGCTGCTTTGAAAAAATATAATGGTGTAGGTGGTAGGCAATAATGAGCGGAGATCTAAGTGTTGACGATCTGCATGTTTCTTGCAAGAGCCATCAGATAATTTCGCATTCGACTAAAAGCAGAATCTTTCAAGGTACTCAACAGCCCTGTGACATGATTCCAATGCCCAAAAAAGTTAGTTAATCTGAAGTGTAGTGCTTTTCAACTCTTATTAACAATTTTTAACAGTCGGTCGCCATTATATCCGATTGCTTTGCTTAAAGTGTTATTTTAGAAGAATAATTAAGTAACTCCTGTTAAAAATCCTCTAATTATTCCAATAAAATGGTGCATTATCTAGACAAAATATACAAGTACATTCAAACAAAGCAAAATCAATAAATCTAGTCTACGTAAATGGTCCTTCTTAATTTATTTTTATGTAGTCTCTGTTAAAAACTGAGCAGGGCAATTATTAGTGCCATTTTTAAAAACCGTGTGCCCCATTCTATTGCTCGACAAAGCAGATAAATTTTAATGCGCACCGTGTCAATGGTAAAACGAAAGTACCACTAATTTCAGCTTTTGGAGATTTATGCCTTTATCGACAGCGTTGTGTTTCCTTTTGTGATGTTTTACTAAATTTCACGATGCAGTTTTAGCTCTTCATATTATCCTTCTTTTTGGTATTACCGATTAGTTTATTCCAAAATAAATATTAAATGATATTAATATATAATGGTCTTAATCCTAAATAACTTTGTAGTACATATGCGTTGCGCTGATGAGGATACTGATTTCAAGGTCAAGGACACGAACGAACCAATCACAGATCGCTTAGTCATAATTTGTGCCCCGTCACGGTAATTGGTGTACACAACATCGTACGACGGCGTGCAGACAACACTTCATTCATCCTCCCATCTTTCGTTTCCTCTTACCTGGGAGAAGCCTTTGGAAGTTCTTTGAAATGATAATCACTTTAACTTACTTGTCTTATGACATCTCTTGAAATATTTATAGGTGCCGCCAAAACTTCGATTTTTTTCTGTTCTGGAGAATTTTCATCTTAACACCTTTTATTTCACAAAAATTTTCTTTGTTAATACGATTTTCCTACATATTAATAATGGTCATTTTCGAATTCAGGCTAAAATAACTACACATATTTAAAATAAGTACTATGAAACCGTAGAATTTTCTTATGAATTTAAAAATTGTTTTGTAATTCATGCCTGAAAGTCTAGCCATGAATTGAATTTCAACAGTACAATAATATAATTATTAAATGAAAATTTAAGGTCTTAACTACCTTGTTATTTTTTTAATTTCAATCTATTCTTAATGAGACAATAAAATGAAAATTAAATCAAGGTTTTATTTTACATGTTTTCCATTGCAGAGTTGTTTTAAATGTGAGTATTAACCTACGCAGAATCTTCGATATTCATGAGCATTTCCAAATGGAAATTTTATTGAATTTTATTTTTATTATTGTTAACTATCTGGACCTGGATATGATAAATAAAATATTTAGAAATCATAATATTTACAACATTGTAAATATCTACTCACCAGCGCAAGCTAATTAAAGTGAAAAAATTGGGTATCCTTCTTTATAAAGTCGAAACTTTACCTGCTATGTACTGACCATTCCAAATTGAATTCCTGGAAGAATAACGCCGACAAATAATAACTTGCTAAAAAACAAGCAAATAAGTGAACTCACTCGGTTCTAAAAGAATTCAAATGTTCTTAATTTATTTAAACCCTAAATTTGAAGAAATTAAATATCTTACTGTTCGCAGCCAATGCTGAAATTTGAAAAATTTAGAGGGAAAAATTGTAATTTAAGTCCTACCATATCCAAAAACGAAAATAGGTCAATATTCCCTCACTAGCTTAAAAAAAGTTTTTATTTCACTATTTCATTTAAACAATGATCTATACAATTATACCAGCAAACTACATTTAAAACAGTAGAGAAAAATATCAACACTCTGAGCATTTAATGTAATGTAATGTATTATTATATAATGCTTGGATTAGGATAGCCGATAGCTAAAGCTTTGTGTTTCACAAAGTGTGGATTAATCGAAAAGACACAATTGACTATGAAACCGATGCCATCGGTTTACTGTCTTTCAGTAATGTGCCGAATGTTCAGCACACTGCGAGGTGTCCAAGTAAAATCGTCATTCTGAGTTAGGCCGCCAAGTAGGGCAGAAAATTTGGATGCATTACAATGCAAGGTGTAGTTAAAAGTCGAATAATTGTCACATTTTAAGAACCTGAGAAAAATGCTGTTGATTAAGTTGTAAAGCCCGCCATTATGGTGTCATGCTGCCGCATCTTCATATATCTTTTTGTTTTCCTAAAGGATTTTTCAGCTTAATCTGTTTCAATTTTGCTTTGATTTATACACGGAATTGCCTACTAAAATCAGTGTATCAGACCAAACATAAGTAGGTTCATTAAAAGTTAAAGATGAATTACAGTTAGCCAAATTTTTATTTAAATTCTCTTAAAATGCAAAATTAATTGCATGTTAAATTTTAATAGTGACTTTGGATGGGTACTCTTAATTACTGCCCGAATGATTTTAATTATTAAAAAGCCAACAACTGTGAGAGTTGTTCTTATTTAAATACTTAGAATGAAAATAAAAATAGAAAGAAAAGATTTTAATTAAAACATAATTTTGCTTTGCAAAATTACCTCAATTTCCACCATTTTAATGGTTCCGCTATCCTCGATTGGGTCGTAACCCAGACGTTGCTCTCTCTCACTCTTCGTGAGTCACTCTTAGAGTTCGGGTGTTCATTGGTTCCGATAGGCCAACTTGTAATCTGTAGCTGCACTCTCCACCAAGGCCTTTAAGTTGCATAAAGTTGTTTCTAGTAGGTGCCTGTGTGCAGCAGTATTCCGTAAATTGTATCTTTTCTTCAGTAGCATCCAGATAAATTAGAATACTCGAAGACATTTTCCAAACCAAATAATAATTTCACTTATCAGTCGGATTAGTGAGAGTTGCTTACCTATGTTTTTTGCACAGCTGAATCTGTTTATTATAAATCAAATGCACAAAAGCGAATTTAAAATGGCCATTTCAAAAAGAATAAAATTCTTACAAGCATTGTAAAATGGTTATTGTTAAATGTGAATAAACGGGCTTACCATGAACCACTGAGTAGTACCTAGAATGGAAGCAGAAGCAGTATAAAAATCTTAAAATTAGTGCAGTGTAATGTCGCTCCGACGGCAATAAATTTGATTGACGCAAAAAGGCATCAATTTGAAAGACAGGCAAGATATGTTCATTTCAAAAATTAGCTAAAATCTACTTGTATGAAAATTTCGTTGCTCTCATTAGGCATGTGAAACAGAACTGTATGATTTCAGTTATTCCAAACATGGGCAACGAAGTTCTTATGTTAAATGAATACTTTTGAATATTTAGGTGTGGTAATTCATTTTATAGTAAAAACTGTTACGTTATTGTTTAAGAAAGGGGACGAATGCATTTTAAATGAGTAGAAATATCATTTCCTGAAGATTCGTCAGTCCTCCCCTTCTGCGTAAAAGATAAATCGGTTGAGAATTTGATTTTGTCTTCGGTAAAAGTA
Organism: Anomotaenia brevis; assembly: GCA_030710315.1. NCBI lineage: Eukaryota > Metazoa > Platyhelminthes > Cestoda > Cyclophyllidea > Dilepididae > Anomotaenia > Anomotaenia brevis. Next base: position 43,095 of record JAUOZQ010000217.1, read on the forward strand.
GAGTACTCATTTTTCTCGATCTCCTGAGCCCAGCGAATGATTACATTGGTTGCTACAAGGAACTGATTTAAGTAAATGTGAGTTTCTAACAAGTTTCAGTGACCTCGGCTGATTCTTGTGTCGAATCCAAGTTTCACCATTGACATCCACCTCGTAGAGGCCCTTTCCACTTCGTTCTCATATTAGAGCCAATGCCATCGATGAAAGGTATGGTATTCATGAACAAACCTTAATTCCCTAATGAAGAATCCCTTTCTCGAAGTGTTCTTTGTTCTGGGGTTGTTTATTCCAGAGAGCATAGCCTTGTGACCCATGAATGGTTCAGCTGGTTTTCTTCTTCCAGTTTTTGGCTACAGAGTAGTTCGAGATGTCACCGGAAAACGTTAGGGAGTCTCTTCATTTGCCCCTTCTCAAATCGAATTGTGAAGGACATGAAGCTATGTATTGATTAATCTGTGGAGTTTCAAAACTTCGATCTGGTCAAGACAGAACAGATCGTTTCTGTGGTTAGAGACGTAGCAATTCCGACCGGAGCACTGGATAATTCGATTTTCGACTGATCCAGATAAAGGTTACTAGAACCAACTGGGGAACAATACAAGTCTAGCCCATCCACTACAGATCTGGGGTTAGATGGATGGAATTCGACCAGATTAGTGGGATCACTCATCTGGTTTCCATTTCGCTGCAATTGGTGACGAGTATTACCTCATCTTGCTTTGGTTTTGCTATCTAAATAACGCCTCATAGAAGCTCCGAAGACCTTGTAAATAAAACTCTAATTTGAGCCATTTACTCGTTTATTGAACGAAGTTTTGGTTTTACAGTGAATAATTGCTAATTTACTCAAAATGGCACTGCATTTACGTCATACTTCATTCCTAGACATGTGCTTTTACTGCATTTGAATTAGTTTTGTAGAATTAGTTGGAAAAAATTCTTAAAGCCACCAATGGTCCGATCAGGCATGCTGTGCCATTTAAATGAAATTGAAGGCTTAACACCATGTGATTAAGCTTTAGGTTTCTGCTTACTAGCATACCAAAAGTGAGTGCTCAAGTTACGATTAAAGTTCCTAGTAATCAATACCGATTTTCAACATAAAATACTGAATCCGTTTTCCTAATTTTGATAATTCTAGCTATGTTCGCCTCCTTAGGGTAGGAGCTTCACAAAATTGCCGACACTTTAACCGAAATTTGTTTTAATCAGAAGTATGCAAGATAAAAGGACCCTCTTCAATACTAAACAGGGAAGCGACACGAAATCAGCACTCCTTAGATTTAAACCGATAAGAGGTAGTACATATAATATTTAGTTGCAAATATGATGATAATTCTATCTGATGACTATTAGTAATAATATTACACAAATAGCATTAAAATAAATTAAATATTTGCATTTTAAAACAATTTTATATTAATAAACAGATTAAATTGCAGGCTTTGGGAGGTTGTTTCGCTCAGCCAATAAGTTTTAAGAGACAGTGAGTTACATGTAACCTTGGAATGGGCCTCGAACCTTAGGCCTTAGTTTTAGTTTGACCTAATGTAACGCAATTGGTTATTTTTATACTTTATAGGAAATGCAGAATTTGTGGAAAATTAAGAATAATATTTGACATAAGCCGGAAAATTGCTGCTAGGCATCGAGCAAAAGTTGAATAGTTGTTAAACAAAGTATGACCCCGTTGAGTGGAATCCGTACCTATCTAACAAATGCGGATATTGTAAAAGATGTAAATTTCCATAGCCACAGGTTTTTATTTAATTCTACAAGAAAAATCCAAATTCTGCATAGATGTACCTTGGGAAGTCTTCCACAAATATTTATCAAAACACGAAGGGCTACTAGATTGACAGTAAAAATTACCATTTACTTCTCCTCGGCCTATTGGGTGTAAGAAATAAACACACTCACAAAACCAGGCCACAAGGTCATCAGTACTCTCACCACTCAAGACTGTGCCACAATTAACATTTGTACACTGAGAGATGGTGAGTCATAGTGCCTTCTCAAAAATAATTAACAGTTGCGCGGGTTTTTTAAGAAACTTCTCTCTGTGGCTTCCGGCGAGAAACGCCTGATTGTTTGCTGTCTTATTGAAGAAGATGAGACATCGGTGCAGACGTTGGTGCACCATTTGCGCATGTATCACCAAAGAGATTTTTTAATGACTGACGGCAGGGTTCCTCAAAACCTCGTCTAATTGGGGGAGCTGGAAAACTCAGATTTTTTCAAAATCCAAGCTAATAGAGTTTGGATACCTCCCGATGAAATCTGAGAAGAAAATTGGGCTACATGGCATTGAGAGAAATTTTTTTTATATAAGCCACTCCTACGTGTTCACTACAGCTTTGGGAATTTTCGAATTTTGTAAATTGGTTACACATTATGATAACCGCATATTGATTGGCACAAGACTTGAGCAGCTAAGAGTAGCTCAAAAGTTCATGCCGGTGTCTTGAGTATTTTGGTAGAAAGTGCCTCGCTTTAACCTTTTTTTTTCGAAAGAGCATGTCACCTACTACCAGGAAGGTTTAATGGGGAAAATATGAGGTAACTATATGACTTGTTTAATGCTTCATAGGTTGCCTTCTCTCATGGATGAAAATTCTCCATTAGTGGAAGTTATTCAACTGCGTAGCGCCTGACGCCTCAGTTTATTTGCAATAGATGCATTATGGACAGTCAGTCTATCGTTAAATGGCTGCTATCCTTCCACCAATAATCCTAATTGAGAAGCATCACTTCACTAATATGCCAAACATCCATCTTCTACTAATAATTTCCCATTACATAGATGAGATTGCAGAGTACTACTGCGCAAAATTAAGTTGCCTTAAGAGTGCTCCTGGAACATGCATAGTTTCGGAAGCTGGAGGCAAAATTTAGAGGCATGGAAAGCCTATGAACACTCGTTATTTTATGCCTTGATCTCCTCTAGTGTTAATTCGGAAACAATTTTTTTAGGCTGCCAGAGTCGATTTTGTTTTATTCGCTCTTATAGTAAATACATATTAAATAAGCTTTATAAACGGATTTAAATAAACGTGCGTTAAAAGCATTGCGTTCCTCCAGCTTGAGTTTGGCCTTTAAAGGCCAGTTGCCGATTTCTTTAATGTTTAAAAGATATTGGCTGATTACAGAACCAATCCTATCTACTTACACTTTTACAGATAAGTGAATAGCACGATTTTAATTACCAAAGAACGTATGTTGGCAAATTATTACTTTTAACTTCAATCTGCCAATATCGGTGACATAATTCATGCTCAGTGTATAATCGTTGATTTATGCCGAAAATGTGGAAATTTATTTGTACTTTTAACAAATGCTTATACTGTTTTCATTTTCCAATGCCGAAAATTCTTTTAAAAATAGCTATTAAATTGTCACCAAGTAAATATGGCAAATTGATTAAATTGGCTGTGGTAAGATGATTATTCAAAAGCAATGCATACACAGAACCAAATATCATTAGGATGTTTTAAAGAACCCGTTTTTGTTCGTTTGCTAGGCTACGATATTTTGAGCCAATAAATTCTGTGTTTAATAGTTAGCTATCTAGTTACGTTGTTAGCCAAATGTGGTGGGTTTCTGAAGTGATAAAATTACAAATTAGTTCATCCTTGTTTGCATTTTTCTAGTAGGCCTTTTCTTGGTTTTATTATAAAATTGCTTTAATCAATTCATAACTGTTAATATGCAGTTCAACGTTAAATTTGCTTTAAATAATAAGTTGCATGAATTTTAGTTTGATTTTCGGCGAAAAGCGTGGGAATTTTGCTGCGCACAAGGGTTACAAACGATATCATGCAAAATAATAAAATGTACATATGCAATTCTAACTGCTTTCATAAATCATATATTTAGGAAATTGTTTCCACTATCTGGAACCTATCGGTGCTATCAGTTAATGATTATACATTCAAAATTTGCATTTTGCTGTAAATATGACTAAAATAATTAATTCTTATTAAAGCATGCTTCAACAATTTGACATCAGCAGATATAAGCGGTCCAAAGTGATGATTTTTTCTTTATGTGTTCGTTGGCAGTTAAAGTGATGTTTTTCGCTTAACTGCAAAGGGACGAATGATAAGTGCATCCATGAGTAAATGTAGCCAATCATCTTTGCAACTTTAGAAAAATTGCTTCTGTCCAATGAAAACAAAACACAAATTGAAGGGAAGTGATGCTTTAACCACAAAGCAATAGTTCTTTTTAAGTCATTTTTCTTTTCCATAAATTAAAGATATGTATATATTTAATTTTAATTATATAAGCTTTAATTTTGACGTTCATTATCTGGACTTGATTCATTATACTTCTTCAATTAATCTCCTTACTGCTTGTTAAAACCTCGTTTTGCCAAAACGGGTTTTACATTTCTTAGGCTTTTTGAACTCAAGATTTCCCCACAATACTTCATTAAGGATTTAGTTATCGAAACCGGAAGTTGAAGGTATGAGTTCAATTTAGAAAGTGAAATGAATACCAGTGCAAATCTCGCTTCAGTAAGACCATCTCTATTGGAGTTATCATAACTCCTAATAAAGTTAAGGGGATTTGCTGGGGAGAATATAACATAGAATGAGTCATATTAAGCCTTATATCAGCGGTGCAGAATAAAGATGTTTTATAAGTGCAAATTCAGACGATTTATAATAACTCCTATTTATGTTTCACCATAACTATACATATTGCACTTGTAATGGGATTGAGCTTTTCGAATCGACTTTTGAGTATACATGAGATATAAATTTAGCGGTGTAACATCCGTTTAATCACAAGTCAATCATCCACGTAAATCTTATCGGTTATGAAGAATAAATGAATTACGTGCTTCTTAGCATGCACCTGCTTACCACAGTGAAAATGCGGACACAGAATACTGCAACATAGATGGACCTACACCATGATGAGAGAAGTAGAGCAGAACCAACGTAACATGTTAATCAAAATATCCAATTAAGGTTACCTGTACTTTTGACAGAATAGGGAAACAAATTGAGGCAAATAAAAGTGGCTTTCTACTGCAGCTTAGATGGGTCAACACCTTGATAACAGAAGTAGAGCAGAACCAACGAAACATGTCCATCAAAATATCTAATAATAAATGACCTTATGTAAGCCTTCGATAATTTATGCAACATCTCTTTGTTGAAACCTATATATAAGGTATCTTTGAATTTAAGTGCAATAAGATTCTAGTACAATACTAAGATCCAGAGATTTGTTGTGGGAAAGTTATAGTTATTTGAAGCTGCTGATTTGAGCTTGGTCATCAAATGAGTTCTTTCTCATCTTTACTAAATAGAAAATGATTTTTAAAAGCTATGGACTCAAATGGCAACGTCATAAATGTACTTCTGTTCTACTCAAGTTGTGATTGCGAAGCTGCCTAATTTTAAGCCATTTTTAAACCACCTTAATTGACAGACCAATACAAATGACCTTGATTCTTCTACATTATAATAACAATATGTATGCTTCTTATATTCGTTTTAGAAAAACATCTATACTAACAATTGAAGAAACCTTTACAACTATTGACGCTCCATTGCTTTTTCATGTTTCGGAACCTTCAAGTGTCAGCGGAGGCGATAGAAAGCATTAGAGTCACCACGATCTGCCCCGATTTCCCCTTTGGCTAGGAAACGCACGAAAATGTAACAACAATAATACTCATTTAAGGCCTCACGGGTCCGGAATTAGCCGTCATTGTTACCCATCATTCATAGACTAACTGAGAGTCACTTGAAGAATGGCAGTATAGCCCCAACAGTAAGAGTTCATCATAACTGGTGAGAAGGACAAAGAGTCGGAATTGAATATTAGCTGTTTTATTATAAAAACCCTTCCATGTGTTTTACTCATCCTATGAGTTACTACTCCTTAAACATTCTATAGTAAATTCTTTTTCAACGGAAAACCGCAATACTTAACAATTGTGAATAAGCCTAAAGAAAAAAGCAAAAAGGGATGCTAACTACTTTAATGAGGATAAAGTAAACTACTTCAGTCTCCTTTAAGGGATACACCTATGTACTAGGGGAAGCTGTATATGACCCCTAACCGAAGGAAATATGACACTGTAGATAAGGATGTGGGCAACAATAGACTGCAGGATTATATTTACGAAAGTGTGGATAAAGCTCTAAAGACAACCGAAAATTGGCTTCTAAAGAGCCTTCAGGAGCTAAATGGTCATTTTAAGGTTACGGCTTGTTTGCTCATTACTCGTGTAACAAATCTGCTCGGTCATTGCTAGGTAGATAGATTTTCGTCTTCATCCAAATGTTCATTTCTAGAATCCTTCGACAAACTAACACCGCTACAAAGCTAGGTCTCAGTGACACGTAAATAAGGTTATTTAGGAATTTCTAATGATTTGAATCAAAAAATATATCTATTAAACGCCGATGATTTAAAGTTAAATTTTATTATTTATATTGACATATTAGCTGCAAATATAATGTTAATGGAATCCTAACAGACAAAAAATGCGTTGTATTAACTTTTCAAAAAATATTTTCAAACATTTCCAGAATTAGTTTTTAATGTTGCAAGCGAAGTTTGTGAAAATTGTGTATGCCTAATTTGTTTATATTTACGTATCTGCAAAAATAAAACAAAGATCCATTTTTATCATTGCTTTACTTGCTTTCCTGCTTTTAGTCGGTCAAAAAATTCATTTCGTTCAACAAATTTTATCCAACATCGTGAGATTTATCAAAGTCTATGAGAATAAATCCACATCATAAGGCTTTTAAAGAGAACTGTTTCAATTAGAAAGGAATAGCAAAAGTTAAGGCTATCTTCGAAGAAATGCCAGACTGTGCAACTAACAATAAACTAGAAAGATTCATTCGTGACAATTGACTACCGACCAAATTTCAAATATCGCACGCTTCTTTGCCATGCAATGTCATATAACTACGCTCCATTTCCTAGCATAGTTTGCACATTTGGTTCACTTTTTGTGAACACGCAAATGATAATGAACTAAAGCGAAATGTTATTTAAATAAAATGTGCACGACGCACCCAAAATGGGCATTATTATTTCCCCGAAAAATAAAAAGGCTTTCTTGAAATTAAAATACCTTTTTTTACATTTGGCAAATATTTTTTTTCTAAAAAAATACTTTTTATATATTTCAAAAAAGCTACTATTGATCATCAATTTTAGAGTACGAAATTATCGCCTTATTCAATAGGGTAACAGTTTTCACAAGAGGAGTGATAACTTTAAGCATTCAGACACTATTGTACTTTTTTGATGATATGTTATGAGAATTTTGCCACAAGGGTTGACAAAAGGGCTGCGTTATTTCGCATTAAACTACTGATCAATTACTTTATTTTTGCTACTTTTATTAAAGATTTGTTGGCTTATTTCTCAGCACAAATGTCTGACAAATGAATTTATTTTTCGACCTTATTTCCATAATCGGATGCATGTTTGCAGTCTTAAAGCATTTGTAAATAAAGAAAGATATGTAAATAATGCCAATTGCCAAATCACCTGAGAAGGGAAAAAAAGATAAATGAAACTATTATTGACCAAGTAGCAAATGCGCAAGTAGTCATTCATGGAATGCGGATTTTCTTATCCGCCTGGAATGAACGGATTCCCGTTAGGTTCATTTAAATATTGCAACAGTATCCGTTATCTGCTTGTTGGTTTTTGTAGCAAGTGAAAAAATTATAGTAGCCAAAATATTTAAAATAACAATTTATTGCCTCATACAATTCATCGTTTTACTGGACACACTGCATGGGCCACGTATTTTGGCCCAAATCAAAGGGGACATCCGTTTTGAAAAATGAAGTTTCCTTTTAGAAGAAATTAACCCTTTTCGCAAATTTAATTGCTGCCGGAATCGAGACATCCTTGGAAGCAGAAAAAAGATTGAGAACCCACTTAATAGGGCTTTTTGTCAGCTTTTGCGCATCTAAGCATAGATAATTAAACAAGCTGTAAAGAAATTAATAAGTGGTTATGTTTACATAAAAAAAATTAAAATTAAAAGATATTAATCAAAAGTGTCTCCGTAAATATGATCTATAACCTACCTTAATTTCAAGAAATTCTTTTTATTTTTCGTGGAAATAATAATGTCCATTTTGGGTGCGTCATACACATTTTATTTAAATAACACTTCGCTTTAGTACATTATCATTTGCTTGTTCACAAAAAGTGAACCAAATGTGCAAACTATGCTAGGAAATGGAGTGTAGTTATATGACATTGCATGACAAAGAAGCGTGCGATATTTGAAGCTTGGTCGGTAGTCAATTATCACGAATGAATTTTTCTGGTTTATTGTTAGTTGCACAGTCTGGAATTTCTTCTAAGATAGCCTTAACTTTTGCTGTTTCTCCCTTTATTGAAACAGTTCTCTTTAAAAGCCTTATAATGTGGATTTATACTCAATAAGGTTAGCATGAGGTGCTATATTATTTTGCCAAAATTACTTATAAACAAAAAACCTGTTATTGCATTGTTTTCTGCTTTAAAACGTTATTTTCTTTTCGACCTACGCATGCTAACAGTAAGCATCAACAATTTATTTTTCACATCTTCTTCCACCGATGATTAATCGTCAATTATCAAACTGAATTTGTAAGACCATCTGCAAAACTGAACAATTATTCTAGATAAAACTCCGTTTTTGAAATAAGGCAGTGTATTTAAAACCACGAAGCTGTTCACAACAGTGAAGAAAGCTCAACTACAAACGATTAGTTCGCAACTCCATTCATTCAAAGAAATTGAAGAGAAATATTTCAGAGGACTCTGCTAGTTTTCTGGTATTTAGGCCACTTGAACTCAAATAAATTTCACGATGTTGGAAAGAAGTTCTTAAACGGAACACAATTTTCGATCGATTAGAACAGCAATACAATCAGATAAAAGATTTTAATATTTAAAATTGTTGAAAAACTTTAGTTTTCTTGATAAAGGTTAATCATTAAAAATAGCCTTTTTCTAGTATTCTATTGAAGATGCTTTACTATGAATAAGTTAAGAGTACAAATATTTCACAAACTTCCTTCGCAAAATTGACAAAAGATTTTTATAAATGTTTAAAAACAGTTTTTGTTTTGAAACCGTTAGAATTGTATTGCCATCATATTTGTTTTCTCATTTATAATAACATATTTTCAAGATTATTTTAGCCTGCGCACAAAATAAAAAATAATTGAATTGAATAATATATAATAAATATTTTACTGTCACTGAATAACGTCAATGAGATTTTGTGAATCCTAAATGTTACAAATAGTTTTCTTTAAGCATTTTATGTCTGATTTTATTTCCAAAAAGCAACCAACGCCCAATGGTGTATTCCCATCATATCAGCAATTCAGTACAAAACTGGAAAAACCGTCTTCTGCTCTTTTACACCATGTGAGTATAAGCCAAATCTTAAAAAACTAAAGTAAAATGTTCTTTGAGTCATTACCGCTTTGAATCCCATAAAAAGTCAACATTTTTTTATGAATTATGGGGACTTAGACTTGGAGTTTAGGATTGATAAGTTGATTGCAAAAAGAGGCTGTAATGATAAAGTTAAGCTATGATGCGTTCTTGCAAAAGGAGAGAAACGCAACAAAATGTGTTGCAGGTCAAAACAATTATCAAAATATCTGTTAAACGTGCCTTAAATGAAAATGTTTTTTAAAGAGTGATGGTTCTCTTTGTAAAGATGCAACGAAAAAATTAGACTTTTTCTCTCTAAATTTTGTGGGTTTAATCTATCATTCAGTCATTAAAACTTAAACTTTCTCAGGAGTTTCATTCATACGAATAATAGTGTAAATTAAGTCAAATCATTCCCCAAATTCATTATGAAGGTCTCATCAAAGACGAAATTAGATGAAATCTGGTCTAAGTACACTACTTCATTAACCCAGCATACTCAACTGATTTTTCAAATTAAATTATATTTTACCGTTCGATTTTTAAGCTAAATGTCTAATCTGGATCGTCTTTATGGATAAACGATCATGGAACTCACAAACTGAATGCTTATTTTGTTAAAAATTCGAAAAGTTTCTGCAGCATAATTTTATAGAATTTACAACAGGGTATTTAATAAAAGAGAAGAAATGCTCTTAAATCACGCAATTAATGTTGCATTAGCACATTTAATTGTACAGCTGTGGGTCATTGTTATAAATTGCTATGTTATGCACGCCTTCTTTAAAAGGATTCCATTAAGTCATAATCAAAATAATAATCCGCAGTACTTTGCTGATAGGTTGGGTCCTAAAAAAATGCAGCCAATATGTCAATATGCTTAAAAGCTTCTACCTCGAATCACCGAAATTTAATAGACATATTTTTTATGACAAATCACATCAATAAAAATTCCTAAAAACCTTATTTACATGTTCTTGAGACCTAGCTTTTTTAGCGTTGTTTGTTTGTTTGTTAAAAATTCTGAAAATGAAGATTTGCACAATGAAGATAATCTACCTGCCTGGTGAAAACCGAGCGTATTTTTTACATGGGTAGAGAAATAGCAAATCATAACGTTAGAATTACTTTCTACTAGGCAGCTCAATGGCTCTAATATTGGAATTTATGTTCTAGGAGTTCTTCAGAAGCTAGATTTCGAATCTTCCCCATTTTCGTCTTTAGAGTCTTATCCACATATTCGAGGATATAATCCTGCAGACTAATGTTGACCACATTTCTATCTACAGTGCCACATCTCCTTCGGTTAGCGGTCACATACAGCTTCTTTCCGTACATAGGTGCATCCATTAAAGGAGACTGAAGTAAATCAGTGTGACCAGTTTAAGATGAAGCTTTAATTATTATTGTTATGGACACGGCAAAGTGCAAATAGTTTGTCAATTTTTAGGTCTGGAAATCAAACATTAAATAAATATGCTCATCTCGTCGTTGAAATCAATAAATTGACAAAGTCTCATTTGAGCCACCTGATCTCAACAAAAGTTCCCTGAATTACAACAGAGGTTTTATTTTGCAACCAAAGAACTGATGACAAACATCCAAAACATTAAAAAGGATGCTTCTTGAATTTGCTTTTTGCGAACAGGCCATTATGTCTAAAATGGTGCCTAACTTTTAACTGCTTTTAAGAAAATTGTTCATTAAGTCATCAAAACGTGCGATTTGTGTGCAAAGAGAACTGAATTAATGACAAGCAATGTTTAGTTTTATAAAGAGTTCAGAAAGGTTGAAGTTTCAACCCACCATATCCAATTCATTGCTCTTAAATGCCGAAAATGTGTTTAAACGAAAAAAATAGCAAAATGCGCGTTGAACAAGAGTTCGCAACTTGCCGCGTTGTTCTACATCAAAGGCTCTTCGGCATGTCGAACTAAAAATGAGACGTCAGACTATCCGTATCCTTTTAAATTCAACGGAAGATATAAAACAAATTACAATAATGTTGCATTTGTGTTTGATTAAAATATAAAATTTAATATTGATACAAAAAGTTCAGTAAAAATCCTGAACGATACAAATATATTTATATCAAATCTCTACTACATATTATCTTTAACGTACCATTGGTACAAATTTATAGGTGAACTTGTTAATTTTCAACGAATAAGTGAACAGCATCTTTCATTTTTTGTATTAATAGAAACAATTTTACGATAAAATTGACATAGGAGAGCTAAAAAATGCAAAAATGGAAGAAATGATTTGCAAATTCATCCATTTTGAAACCTACCACGTTTGACTAAAACAATACAAAAAGTTAACTCTTAATCACCGAAAATCACATCACAAATATTCACGGCCTACCAGGCGAACCCACCCCGGCTATTTAAAAAATACCAATTACACTTGATTTTTAGTACTTTCCAGTTAAACCGACTTACAGATTTCTGTAAGATGATTTTGTTAAAATATCATCACAAATATTAACTAAATTTCAAAATTATAGATACCTCTTGCAGTTTAAGCTAATCGTATATGTGAGTAAATTTTACATTCAGTAACAAATATTTGATTAATATCCTTACCACAGCCATGCGAAAATTTGTTATATTTACTATATGAAATATTATAAATAAATTTGTAGACCAAGAAAGGAGGAGAATAGAGAAAGAACTAAAAAAGTCAATTGAGAATACCAGTATGTTACGGATGTTAAGATTATTATGAAACATCCGAGATAGAGAATAATTAAAGGCTTCGATGCAAGTGGATACATGACGTTTTAATTTATGAGTTGCAAAAATGCCCTCACTGCTTATCTATAATGCTACAGTTAAATGATTCATGGATTGAATGCAGCCAATGGTCTTTGTAGTGAAAAAAATTAGCTACTGACTTTAAATAACCAATCAAAAGTGGAGAACCGCGATGCTCAAACACAGAGCTTTAGTTCATTTAAGGTAGTTTCTTCTTTTAAAGGTTGAAGAATATGAAATATAGGCACTCCTGATTAAAACGAATTTTAAATTGAACGAGGATCATTGGGACCTGATAACAAGGATTCATTTATAAATTTCTACACTGATTGTTAAATCATCTTTATGCCAACAATATTACAATATCACGTTGAAGAGTACTCAAAAACGTTTCGGTTCTAGCTGCAGTTAATTTGTCTTAAAATGGTTTCCCTTCCTGCAAAAAGGCTCGTTTTTAGTGAAATGGTAGTAATAATAAGTGCTTTTTAAACTTTCAACATTATTCGTCAACAGTTATCTATTAATTCAAGAGGGAGATGTTTAAATAGATAATTATTGGTCAAGATATCATGACTTCTGATAATTTAGACCATTTATTAAGTCATCAATAAGGAGATGATGCAAAACCTACAGAACATATCCATCGAAACATCTAATCATAAATTGCCCTTTTTTAAGCCTTTAAAAATTTATGCAACATCTATTTATTGGAAACTATATAAGGTGTTCTAATTACCAGTCATGACATTTAATGTGACAATTATCTTTTTCTAACCTATTTTTTACTAAATAAAAATTAATAGTATTTTTGGGGAAAAAGATTAAGAAATTACCATTTCTGCAATTAGGGAACCTATTTTGGCAGAAACAAACGCGTCTTCAAACCCATCCATTTGCAATTAATATTTAACAAAAACGTAAATTTTGAGATCTCTCTTTGTGCAAATAATATCAGTGATTATTAGTGTTAGTGTAAAAAAATCTTGATTGCTTAACTAATCAATTGGGCAACGTCTCTCACAATAGGAGTGGTAACTTTTGGCATTCAGGCCTAGGCTGCCAAAGACTTTGAATTTCACATGTTGTTCTTTTTAAAAGCAGTCAATCATTTGCCCTTTCCCAGTACAGACAGGACAATTAGCCCATGTGTAATATTTATAGGCTTTTAAATTTTTTATTACATAAGCTTTATTAACGAATTTTAAAAGTGTGTTAAAATCGTTGCGTTCCTCCAGCTTGTGTAGGATTTCAGGGGGCAGTTGCTGATTCCTTTAATGTTCTGAAGATAATTGACTGTTTGCAGGACCAACCCGATCTGCTGGTTTGTTTAAAGGTAAGTGAATAAAACGATTTCAATTGCCAAACAACATATGCAGGCATATCATTACTTTGAACTTCTTTTATCTGCCAATATTAAAGACCTAACTCGTGCTCGATGTGAATCGTTAATTTGAACTGTTTATGTAAAAATTATTGCACCTTCAACAAATGTTTATACTGCTTTCATTTTCTGTTAAAAAAATTCATTTGAAAATACACGTAATTTATTTATAATAAATATGGAAATGTAAAATGGCTGTGTTGAGATGAAAATTCAAGGTCACATACTAATTAGAATAAGTTTCAAAAAACCCGATTTATTACTTTTGTTAGGTCAATATAATTTGTGATAAAAAAATTGATGGTTAATAGCTAGCTCTCTAGTTACGTTGTTAGGCAAATGTGGTGTGTTTCTGAAATGGTGAATTTGCAAATTATTCATTCCTTTTTTGCATTTTTTTTGACTTCTTTTTTACTTTTATCGTAAATTTTCTTATTAATTTAAAATGGTAAAACGCGCAGTTTGCTTATTCATTGAATTGTTACTAGTTCAGCGTTAAATATGTTTCAAATGGTAAGTTGGATGAAGTTTCGGTTAATTTTCTGCCGAAAATCTGAGAAATTTTGCTGCGCACAAGGGTTACAGACGAAATAATGCAAAATAATAAAGTTGACATATGCATTTCTAACTGCGTTCAGAAATCAAAATTTAGGGATTTGTTTCCACTATACTTTTTCCTTTTCTAGTAATAATTCTAGATTCTTATTTAACAAGTCATATCGACTTATGGTGAATGTGTGACGAAAATCAAATTACTTTTCGGTTCTATCGCCATTTAAGTATGCTTGAAAACGGATTCGCTTCTGCCAAAATGTTCCCATTATTTGTAGAAATTATAATTTTCTGATCGTTTTTCCTTTAAATTTATTATGCATTGCTATTGAAACAAGTGTTTGAAGTAGAAAATCGCCATATTAAATGTCATGAATTTTGGTATCAAACACCTTTTATAGATGACATTAAAGTGACGTTGCATAAATTATTGAAGGCTTACGTAAAAGTAATTTATGATTAGATAATACGATAGACATGTTTCATTGGTTGTGCTCTACTTCTCTCATCATGGTGTAGATCCATCTTAGCTACATCATAAAAGCCAATTTTATTTTCCTCAATTTGTTTTCTTATTCTGTCTCAATTTGAGGTGACATTAATTAGATGTTTTGAAAATCATTTTGAGTTGATTTCGCTTTACTTCTGTCAGAATGGTGTAAATCCATCTATGTCACAGCATTCTGTGTTCACATCTTCACTAGAGTAAGCCAGTGCATGCTCAGAAGCACGAAATTAAATTATTTTCCATAACTGATAAGATTTAATCAAAAGTGCAATATGTATGCCTGTGGTGCAACCTAAATTTGTACTTATAATGAATTGTTTGAATTATGTGACGTCAATATAAGGTCAATAAGGCTAATTTGGTGATATGTTCTTCCCAGCAAACCCTCAACTACATTAAGATTTATATACTTCCAATACAGATGGCTCTTGCTGGAGCGAGATTTGCACTGGTAATCATTTCACTTATCCACAATGAACCCATAACCTTAACTATCTGTTTCGATAACTAAATCCCTAATGAAGTATTATTAAGTACTTTTTGGTCCAAAAAACATAATGGAAGTAAAAACCGTTTTGGCATAACGAGTATTTAACAAGTAGTAAAGGGATTATTTGAAGAAGTTTCGTCAATCAAGCCCAGATAATAAACGTCAAGATTAGAGCTATATTCATTAAAATTAAATATATGTATATGCGTATCATACATATAGATTGCTTAAAATGTCATCAATATTTTTTTCATAAATGATGGGAACTTAGAATTCTTAAACGCCATCACCTTGATTTTTTTGCATTTTTTTCTATTTCTTCGATCTGACATAAAGTAATATGCTAAAAAGAAACGTTTTTGAATTTTATTCTTATGAAGTACACGACCTAACATTATTAAATTCTCCAAAATAATAAATGGAATTTTTAAAAGAAAAAAAATGTTGTATACTTTAAAAGTAAGATTCCCAGAAATTAGTTGTGCTTATATAATTAATTTAACTTATGTCAAATTTATATATTAATGTTCCAAAAACAACACAAATTTTCAAAAAAAAGATATGTATATACTTTGGGAACCACCATTGTTCTTTAATTTGAATGCTTACTATAATCAACTGGCATAGCGTTTATTACAGGAAGAATGACAACTTTAAACTCATAGACAATACCTAACATTTCTGTTGATCTCTACCGAGAATTTCGCCACCAGTGTTAATTGGTGGTCGAGATTACTTTGTCCTAAACTATTAAGGGGGTATTATTTATTGATTTAAAGTTTTTATTTACTAGAACTATTGCTAAGCAGAATATTTTATGTACATCAAAAATACCCCCTTATAACCATCATCATCAACAAATGATTTTGTAAATTTAAAGTTTTAATTATATGCAAGCCAAAACGTTATGCTTTTTCTAAAAAGGACTTTGCTATAAATAGCGTCATCTTCTTGTTGATGCCCAGATAAAATTCAAAAATTGCAAATTTTATCGTATTTAAAGCATAGATTACCTACTTTAATCATCTGTCATTCTAATTAATAAATAATGTCAACGCCTAACTTAAAAATTTTGAACAATTTATATTTTTGACTACTATTTTTATTAAAAAGCAGCATTTCTGCAGGAAGAAAACACGTTTTTAACTGCCGCCTAACACAAACAGTTCTGAGTCCTTTTCACCGTGCTGTTGTAGCATTTTGGCAAATCATAGCGTAAAGAGCCTATTAATAGCAATGAAAAAATTAATAAATGACACATGCCTTTCAAGTCTTGATGATAAACGTTTTAATTAAATAAATTTAGATTGCAAGTGCCCCTGATTCATTTCCATCAAAATATAAAAGATCAAAACCGTTTTAATTGAACTTAAGCTGTGTGGTTGAAGCACCATGTTCCACCATTTTTGATTGGTTACTGGATGGCACATATATATATTTATATAATATAATGGTATAATATATTTATACAATATACTTATACATTAATGAAAAATTTTCGAATATATTTAATAATGCTTATTAAAAATTCGCGGTTATAAATATAACATACTCATTCATCACATCATTTTACTAAATTTAAAATTAGTATTTTCTAAAACTAGCATTGAAAATGGCCTGGAAAAAATGCAGTCAGTTTTTAGAATTTTGCATAAGTATTGAATTACTGAGAGACATGGCTATGTTATTGGAATAGGTCCTAGCATATTTATAAACTGATTGAAGATATTTCTCTTCGGTACAAATGCATTAAAAGAAAGCAAGTGTTGATGTAAAATGAGCTGACATCAACACTAAGAAGTACTCTGTTTCATCTTATTTAGTTTCAATTTATAAAACAAAGGAAACCCTTTCAATTTTGCTCCTTTGACATCCCTGTAACGCCAGATAAATTGATGGAATTAATTTGATGATGTTAGCTTTAAGGGATTTATATTAAATGGGCAAAGTTGACATAATCGTGATTATTATTGATGGCTGAACTTTGCTAGGCAAAATATATTAGCATTTTTTTTCTAAATAGAAAAATAAAAAATTTTTTTCCTGTTAAGAATCGGACGTTATCGAGGGCTGTTGACCAAGCTTAATAAGGCAATGGAGAATTGCTACTGCTTGAGCGGAATCAAAAAGTCCCGATAATATTTTAAAGCTTGAATTTACCATTTGTTTACTACTGGATTAGTGGCTTTAAGGATAAATTAGTGTCTGCTGACGGGTAACGAACGAGATTTCTTGTAATAAAAGTAACTTGATTACAATCGCTATTTTTAATATTTGTTTACATCTCGTTTTGCAGCCATTTACTACACACAATAGTCGATGAATGATCAGATGAACTGGACTGCATTTTCCTACATCCTTGAATTACATTCTTAAAACTCTAGTAGAGTAGTGATGCACGATGACAAATTAGAGCGCGAGGAATTCAATCGCGATGTCCACCATTACTTGTACATTGACCTTCAAACCTTCAATATGGAATACATTGGCTTCTTGACTTTGCCCAAGTTTACCTGTCTTCCTTGTTGCCCCAGTCGAGACCTTGAGGAGCCTTACCCTAGATGAAGACATCAACATTCTTCCTGAATTCTTGATTAATCGTAATCGGGAACTTTTGTGCTTTGAGCCTTCGCCTTGCAAAAACAACTGCGCTCGAGATACGAGAAACAGTAGATCAAGTTTATTTGGCTGGTAGGCTATTCTTATTTCTGATACAAAAATCGGTGTTAAAATTTTACTATCTGATTTTGTTCTTAATCATTTGTGGTAGGTTTTATAATTAATGGCTTAACAAAGATATTCATCCCTTATGTATTTTCGATCTTGTCGTAAATTCGCTTCACCCAATTCAAAAAAATTAATTACGCAGCTTACTAATTTGTCAAATTTTGACAAGTACAGGTTTTAATTTGAATAAATCGTATATTGACTTTGATGAACTTTTTTCGTAATATTAAACGCATCTATTCTTATCACTTTTGATTTAGAATTGAAATGTTTGTATATGTATAAATGCCTTGTCTTTCAATTGAATCGAGGACAATTACACCATCATTGCAAGGGGTTTCAATATGTAATTGTGGGTTTATCCCCAAGATGTTTTGAGAAAAACTTAAAAAGTGTTTCTTTTTGTTGGGAAATATGATTTCTATGAGCTGGCATAATGTTTGTTAATATGTTTTTTTCTTATATACAGTTATTGTACCTTAAATAGTATGCATCGTTTAATTGCCTTTTAGAAATCGTTCAGTAAGTCTCCAAACTTACAAATCGTGTGCAAAATAAAGTGAATTATTAAAATCTTTGTTAAAATATGTTCACATATTTTAAAAAAATTAAAAAAAACTTTTCTAAACTTGTTTAGTAATTCCAAACATGTGTTTAAAGTAGATAATTGTTGATTTACATATCATGTCTAGTGGTGCTTCAAGCACTTTATATAGGTATTGACAAGGAGATGACGCATAATATTGCAATATTCCCTATAATAAAAAATGGCATTATGTGCTTATCTATTTTTTTTCAATCTGAATGTCATCTTCATTGTCCATTTATGCAATCTAAGTTGTTGAAGACTTGATTTAGGGTAACATTAGACTGGATATTTCGACGAACATATTTCTCTCGCTCGGCTCTACTTCTGCCATAATGATGCAGATCCACCTAATTTGCTGTATAAGGCATAATTTTTGTCCTTTCGTTTCTTTGATTTGTGGCGTTATCACGTGCATGCTCAAAAGCACGACAATAATTTGACGTAACTGATATGATTAGACTATATGATTGATCTATGGCAAAGAGGGTGGTATTATTTTCAGTTTAAACTTTGTCTAAACACAAGGCTTGATTCTGCTATTGCACGTTAACCAAAAGCACAGAAATATTCCTAAGGAGTTTATTTTTCTCACGTCTTAAACTCCGAAAGAAATGCAAGATAATAAGGTAGAAAATCAAGATTTCGGTAAAGAGTGCTTGATGGAAATAAAACATTTCCACCAACAGGAAAACAATTCATAGCGGTAAAAATTTTGAAATTTTAGATTGAGTAGCAATAAGGCCTTGTTTGTAAACGTAAATCATATAATATGGTTTTACCGCAGCTATAAAATATCGTTTCATGAATCCCGTCCATTGCTAGGCTTTTATCCTCGAACTAACTAGGAATGTTGGTAAAGTAAAATCTTGGAATATGCTTCTTCTTGTAAAATATGCCTTTAGCTGTAACCGCTATAGATTTTACATGCCGCTCAAATTCTTTGATACATGAGAAGAAATTAGCCCAGGATCAAGAGTACTGGTCTTTGAATATTTTTGTTTTTTTATACGAAAAACAATATTCCGATTTTGGAGCAGTGAATTGCAGATGGTGGGTTGATCTATGCACATTCTGATTTCTGTAAAACTAAACACCGGTTTTCTATTAATTTGGTTCATTTTGTGCACGAATTTTAAGTTCTGGGTTATCTACTGTTAAATTTCCTAAAAAAAACTATTAAAAGCTTCATACCATTTTGGGTATAATGGTCAAATTTCAAACAACGCTTTTGACAAAAAACTGAGTGTATGTCTTGTTCATGAGCAATAAAATAAAACTTCTTCCAAAATCAGATGATTGTTTAATTTAATTGGTCAACAAATACAAATTGAGCATGTTCACTAGTTTTCCGCTTTTACATATCAAAAAATAGCAAGTTATTTAAATTTTCCCTGTTCCTAATAAATAATATCATAAATGTTTCGGCAGGCAACGCATTTTTATTGGATTCAAAATCATAGCGGTTTTATTCAAAACATTGATTCCTCTATTTATAAAGAATCATTTACTGTCAAATTATCTTTGATGCTACGGAGAGACGAAAAATAGTTTTCCATGCAATTATAAAAGAGAGAAGATAAGCTTGTTTGCAGCAAAATGTATCTGATTTCGGTCATTTCACCGTATATGGTTAATATCTTTTGATTGCCGATGAGAAAATCTTGCATTAAAGCGAGTATAACTAACAATTTATGTGCAAAACATACTCCGTTATTATTGATCCATGTTAAGAATTGTAACAATTTAGAACCTGTGCATTTTAGTCTACTATCTCCAATTTATTATACCTAAATTGGAGGAATGTATTGCAAATGCAAAATAGCAATATGCCTGAGCTGAATAAATGATCAACGACTATCCATATTTTCTCTATATCAATGAGTTTTCTACATCCCAAACTAAAAAAGAGATATCGGCTTCAAGATAACATATCAACAATCAAGAGACAAACTCTCTTTCTGTATCCTTTTAAACTCAGCGAAAGGTATTGAACAATAGTGTGAACTTTTTCAAAAGTAATTCTTTAATCCAGGTTTTATCAGAGATGTAAATAAAAGTAAAGTTTATCAATCTCAATAGCTGATTAGTTTTCTTACTCAACCAAAGGCAAAATAAAGTTTTCTTTAACATAGAGTAAAACTATTCAATAAGATCATCGGACCGGAGAGAAATTTATGGAAAACATTATAATCAATGACAACCCTGGAAAAAATATGCACATAGAAATTTAACTTTTTAACAAACTCCTCAAGCCCAACATTTAGACCAATTTATTAGAGTTTAAAGTTAAACGAACGAAATTGAAATGGAATAGAAATTGATTTTACTTTAGAACTTTCAGTGCGCATTTCGAGCACAACTTTGAATCTGGCAACGAGATTTTATTTGAGTTCAATTTAAAGCTGTACAAATTGCTTGCAAGTTTAACAACATCATTTTTCGAGCATGAAACGTTTACTGGGTTATTAATACAAGCAGTCAAGTTTATTTTTCCCCTCTAACTACATCGTATTTTTGATGTGTGAACAAAAACAACAGCAGATGTTAAAAATGCTCTTAATAACCAAAGAATATTTATGGCAAACCATTACTAATAGGCAATGAACTCTTAAATACAAAGACTGAAAAATTATATAAACATTTACTAATGTTTCAACGCGTTCAGAATAATATGACTAAAATAAATAATTCTAATTAAAGCATGCTTCAACAACTTCTTATTAGCAGATATATTTTGACGTCCTATCAAAAACGATAGCGGAAATTAAGAATAATCTTAATTACCAAAGAACATTATAGCAAATCATTACTAATCTTGCGGTCTCAAAACTTGTCTATTGATACTTTAACGTATATTATTCGCACTATTTGCATTTTGCTGTAAATATTAATAAAATAAATAATTATACATAATTATACATTTTACATTAGCAAATATAAGCGGCCCAAAGTAAAGATTTGTCTTCATATGTTCGTTTGTATTTAAAATAATCTTTTTCGCTTAACTGCAAAAGAAAGAATAGATAGGATGCATCATTGCTACCTAAAGAAAACTGGCTTCCGCCCCATAAAAACTAAACGAAAGCATGTATTAATAAATATGACATTTGTAAAAAATACTCAATTTTAAAAAAGTAACTTTAATCTTGACGTTTATTATCTGGACTTGATTGATAAAAATCCTTTTATTAGTCTCCTTACTACTTGTTAAATCCTCGTTATGCCAAAACGGTTTTGCATCTTAGAGGTTTTTTGAACTCAAAATTTGAACAACAATACCTTATTAGAGATTTAGTTTTGGAAACAGAGAGTTGGAGTTATGGGTTCAATATAGAAAAGCGAAATTATTTCCAGTTCAAATCTCGCTCCTGCAAGAGCCATCAGTACTGGAGATATAATAACTTCTAATGAAGTTGAGAGGGTTTGCTCAGGAGAATATAACATCAAATGAGTCTTATTAACCCTCATATCAGCGTCACAAAATAAAGCTGACTTTATAAATGCAAATTCCGACCAGTTATAAACCCTCCTATTTAGGTTGCACCACAAACATATGCATTGCACTTTTGATTGGACTGAACTTTTCGTATCGACTTCTGCATATATATATGAAATTTAAATTTAACGGTGTACCACCCGTTTAGTCACTAGTCAGTCATCTAATTAAATCTTATCGCTTATAAAAATTATATTAATTTCGTGCGTCTGAGCTTGCCGTTGCGTACCTCAGTGAAAATGAGGACACAGAATACTACGACATATAGAGATCTACACCACTATGACAGAAGTGGTGCAGAATCAACAAAACAAGTCCATCAAAAAATCTAATCATAAATTACCCTTATCTAAGCTTTCGATGATTTATGCAACATCTTTTTTTGACACCCATATAAGGCGTTTTAATTACTATAATTCATAACATTTAATGCAACAATCGTACAAAACCGGGTTTTGAAACTTATACTAATTTTATTTTATCCTGTAAATGCATTGCATTTGAATAGTCATCTTGTTACAGCCCTTTTTTCCCATTTACCATATTTATTTTTTAATAATCATATAATTTTTTAAATGAATTTTATGACATAAATAGAATGAAAACGGTATAAACATTTGTTAAAAGTACAAATAAGTTCTACATGAACTGTTTCAAATCAACGATTTTGCACCGAGCGCGATTTTAAGTCTTCGATATTGGCAGAAAGAATAAGTTAAAAGTAATGAGTTGCCTACATGCGTTCTTTGATAATTAAAACCGTGTTACTCATTTATCTATGAGAGAACCAGCAGAGAGGATTGGTCCTGCAATCAGCCAATTATCTATAGAACATTAATTAATTAGCAACTGCCTTGTGAAAGCCCCATGAAAACACAAGCTGGAGGAACGCAATGCTTTTAACGGACGTTTTTTAGATCCTTTCATAAGGCTTATGCAACATGTAAATATATAGGCTTATATATATTACATATAGGCAAATTGCTTTGTCTGTACTGCAAAAGAGCAAATGATTGACTGCTTTTTAAAGGAGTATCGCGTGCAAATTACTGTCTTTAGAAGCTTAGGCGGTATTAAGCTTGTGATGGACTCCATAACCTGTCATATGCATATACTTATTAAGCATAGTATTGCGGCGACCCGCCACTACCTAAGCTGTCTAGACATCTTGTCCTTATCACGTTCTCAGGCTCACACAAAGCTTGCTAAAACAGCTATCGGACACAAATTTACCAATGGGTTTGTATAAGTAATTAAGTAATGTCACCTTTGTTCCTATTCCATATAGACCCACCAGTGCAATATCATAATATATACGTTGTCAATCTACGTTCCATTTCGTACATCACCTCTTATCTCCCACTGGTAGAGAAACAAAATTATTGCTGGCACTCATAACCGCAACAATAGCTCTCAAATGACAGGTATGTGCTTTATTAAAAACTAGCAAAGTTGGCATTAGATAAGTGTTCACAACTACACTTCTTCATCAGCGATTTTTTAAATTTTGTAAACAAAAATGTGAGGTTAGCTTGTAGAAACCTATTAGGTATGAAAAAGTAAAAATAATTGCTGTTTTTTAACTACCGCTGACAAATTATAACTAAGATACGTGGCAATTGGACAAATGCTTGAGTAGTACTATTAGATTTAAATAAAGGTTGTATTACATATTGTAAATATGATTTATAACAATAATACCAGTATATTTTGCTCAATTTCATTCAAGGAACCATATAAAAGTTGAAATTGTTAAAATTCAACGAACTATTAAGCCACAAACTTATTTATTCATGCTGATTAATTTTACGACAAAACCGATAAAGTTGAAATAAAAACGAAAAAAACGCTGAAACAGTTTGTAAACGCATTGATTCATAAAGCTACCACGTTTGGCTTACAACGCAACTTGATAGTTAAATTTTGACTACCGCATTTAAAAAAATAACAGTCTTGGAGAATCTTCTAGGAGCACTTTGAAAATCAGTTTCAGCACATCAGACTTTCGCCTTCTGGGGAGCAGCCATATACCAAGTTGAGGGGGGCAATGATCAGGCTAGCACTCTCGTAAGAGGTTACAATCACGAAGTAGCGACCCAGCTCGTACTTGGGACCCTACCGGCAGATGGTGCAATTGCCTCCTGATTTGCCGTTGACAAACGAATATTTTCGGGAAATGTTACGAACTTGTTAGCATATTTATCAAGGCTGCCCCAAAGTCCATCACTACTAAAAAATTACTCGAAACAGCCCATGGGATACACAAGAAACCAACTCAACAGCCAACCATCGCGGCAGCTGCTGTCCAACCTACACAACAGAATCGCCAATCTGGAGAAAAAACTAGACTCTCTCCTCCTTCAGCAGCCCCTAAACTCGAGGGAGCTCTCACTAGAAGGACGTTTGACAGTTCGTCTAGGCGAAAGAGCTTTATCCGACCTAAGTATGAACCCGCCACGGAAGACGCTTGTTTCCACCATGTCAACTTCGGCACCTCGGCCAGAAAGTGCAACCCGAATTGCAGGTTTTTGGGAAATGCCCACACCAGAATTTGATTGCAGCCACAGGTTCTGGTTTCCCTCAGCCAAGCCGCATTCTCTTCATTCCAGACCGTCGAAGCAAAGTGCTGTTCATGATTGACTCAGGCGCGGAGATCAGGTGGGAGGTATGAACTTCCCACCCCATGGATCGCCTACACCCCAACTCCTAGATTAAGCTGCAGGCTTAAAATCAACCCGCAATCAAGACCTATGGCCAACGTTTCCTAGAACTGGATCTGGGCTTGCATAGAGCTTTTCCATGTGTATTCATAATCGCGGATATCCCGCATCCAATTATGGGCGCTGATGTTCTGCATGAATACAACCCGTGCCCGTTCTGTGGACAACGCCACCTGTTTGTCTGCTATCTGCAAAACAAGGAATTGCTCAGTCTATCGACTTTCTGCAATCTCAGCCTCAGTCCCTGAACCCTACCTCTCGGTCCTACAAAAATTTCCAATCCTTACCATGCCTATTAACACCAAGGCTGCTCCTAAACACAAGATGGTGCACTAAATCAAAACTACGGGCCCACCTTGCACTGCCAAATCTCGAAGACATTCCGTGAAGAAGCGAAAGCTGACAATTTCTGAGTTTGATCATATGCTGCAATTCGGTGTAATCAGACGGTCGGAGCAAAATTAATGGGCATCACCCCTACACCTCGTGCACAAAGCCAACGACGGTGATTGGCGACCCTGTGGTGATTGTAAAGCCCTATACGCTGCTTCTTTGCCCGATCGATACCCACTTCCGCACACCCAAGACTGCGTGTCCTTTCTACACGAAAAACGGGTTTTCACATATCACCAGATTCCCTTGGCTCCAGAAGATGTTCACAAAGCAGACATTACCACCCCTTTCACACTTTAATGTTTCTGGGTATGCTTTTCGGGCTCCGAAACCCAGCTAAGACATTCATTGACATGATGTTACATGGCTTGAATTTTGTATGTGTCTACCTCGACGACCTCCTGATCGCCAGCACCTTACCAGAAGAACATCAACAACAGATGTCGATGGTCATTCACGGGCTAGGCGAGAACAGTATTGTTATTAACACAGCGAAGTGCCATTTCAGGCAGTCAGAGGTCACTTTTCTGGGCCACCTAATCAACCCCCATCGAGTACTTCTTCTTCCGGTGAAGATCAAGGCTATCTAACACTTTCCAAAGCCGACATCCACGAGCCAGCTCGAACGCTTTTTGAACATGTTAAACTTTTAACGACGCCTCATACCGGATTGTGTGAGAATAGCGTTACCTTCGGTCTATCTTACCGCCGGCAACAACGGCCCCATCGAGCTGTCAACGGAACAAACTGCAGCTTTCACGTAGCTAAAGGACCGCCTCTCTCGGAGCGTGACCTTCGCTCACTCAGATCCCCCGACAGAACTTGCCCTCATGGTAGGCGCCTCCAATGTCGCCGTGGGAGCTGTTCTACATCAATTAAGCAATGGACAATTGCAGCCCCTAGGCTTTTTCACCAAGACTTTGCAATCAGTGGAAAAGCACTACTCCTTTGGGAAAGAGGTGCTGGCGTGTTTCATGGCTGTCATATAGTTCGAACATTTCGTTGAAAGTCAGTGGATTGCCATCTTTACCACAAGCCACTAATAGCAGCGACCTCACAGAATACTAGCAGGTATACCGACGGTGAAATACGAAAGCCGGACTAATTTCTCACATAAATCGGCCTTCACGTCCAACATCAGTGGAAGCGAATACGGGGTAGCAGACGCACTTTCCAGAGCACAAGTCCACAACATTCAGGTCAAGCCCTCTTTTGACCTGAAACACATGGCCGCAGAATAGAATTTACGAGAAAATAGAAAGCACATCCCGTTATTTTTGCATTGATTTAAAATAATCTAAAGCCTTCTTATGCAGTTTTATGTGTATATTCTTTGAATCTGCGATATACTTGCATTACTAGTGGGCAATGATAAAAATGCAAAAATTACCTATTATCAAATTCGCTGCTCACAATACATAGCTTCCGCTGTGCCCTTTAAATTGATCGACAAGCTATCCAGCTGTTCAACTCGATCAGCAATTAAAAGCAATAATCGTACCATAGAGTGAAACTTACGCAAATGATTTAGACCTCAAAGCATGTTTTACAACATCTTAAAATAAACGATAAATTAAAATATTTTACTGTTGCGTTATTGCGCCATATTTCGATCGGGAACATAAGATGTTCCCTCATTTCTGGGGATAATCAGAAATGCTTTCAAAGGATTTCCCCAAAACCTGATTTGCTCAAAAATTTATTTCTGTTTAAGCATATCTTGTTTAACGACTAATTAAAACTTTTTTTAAAACATACAAATAATTTGGAGCTTTAAGGAAATGAATGCAACAAACACTCCTACATCAATCATTTGTGCGTATTAGCCATTCACAAAAATATCATTTTAACTAAAACGATACTGCCCAATTTGAAATAGATGCACTTCTATTCCCTATACAAAAACAGCAAAATGGTCATAGAACAGTACTCTAGTTCCTGACCTAATAATTGCCTATTTATCAAAAAAATATGAGCTGCATGCAAAATCTAAAGCGGTTACATAAGAGAAGAAAAATATGCTCCTTAGGAATACTCTCTGTGCTTTTGGTTGACTTGAGAATCATGACATGTGTCAATTATATTGTCAAACCATATCGGTTTCGTGGAATAAATTATTGTCGTACTTTAGCGCATGCTCCTGATAACGTCAGAAACCAAAAAAACAAAAGGAAAAAAATGCTTTATACGGCAAATTGGATAGATCTGCACCATTAAGGCAGAAGTAGGGCAGAACGAGGGAAATATATCTGTCAAAATATCTAGTCGAATGTTAACCTTAAGCAAGTCTTCAACAACTTAAATTTCATAAATGGATAGCGGAGACGACATTTAGGCTAGAAAAATAAATATTCGATTTAATGACACTTTCTTTTATAGGGAATATCACAATAATATGCGGCATCTCCTTGTTGATACCCAAATAAAGTGCTTAAACTCTCAAACATTTACCTTTCTAACTATCAAATAACTTTTGACAGTTTAATTAAAAAGTTTTAAAAAATAGTGTTTACTACCTTTTTTAGTAAAAAAGAGCATTTTTGCAGGAGGAAAATCCATTTTAAGCCGCTGGAACCGAAACTGTTTTTGGGTTTTCTTCGACGAAATATTGTAACGCTTTGGCACATTACGATAGAAAAGATTTAACAAGCAGAGAAGAAATTAATAAATGTTTCTTTGCCTTTCAGGTCCCAAAAATCCACGTTTAATTTGAAATTTTTTTAATCAGCAGTGTTATATTTTATATTCATCAGCTTATTAAAGGACAAACTGACTTAAATGCACTAGAGCTGTGTAGTTGAGGCATATATTTTCTCCACTTCTTATTGGTTTTCAAAAGGCAGTAGCTAATTTCTTTTCATTTCATATATATCCATCTACATATATAAGAAAATTAGTAACTTATATTTTGCAGCAAATATTACAAATTTTTGTAAGGGGCGTGATAAGAGGACCTTCATTATACTAGTTTTTTGAATGCCTGCAGTATATGCTATTTTGCTCATTTGTCAAAAAGCTTTTAAAAAGGCTTTAAAGTCTCTGCACCTTATAACCTTATTTTGAAATATTAATTTGAATTGTTATCCAAATATCAAAGTTAAGGTGTTTATGGCTGCTATGACAGTGTCACTTATGATATAAAACATAAATATTAAAAATTAATTTTCCTATTATACTGTCAGTCGAATTTATGGACGTCAATTCACATACCCCTTAATAAGTTGTATTATACACAGGAAAATTTGTTTTAACTTTCATAACAAAGTATATTTTTTTAGGTGATTAATATCCAATTAAATAGGGCAGTACAAATATCGTTTAACAAATTTAAATGTTATCCTCTAATCAATAAAATCAGTGTAGAAAGCTAAATATTGTGAAATAATGCATTGATTTCCAACGCAATGAAATGAGCTAGCTTTGAAAAATCTCCTAAGATGAGTTGATAAAAACCTAAAATATTTTCTTTTCCACTCGAATATCCCATCAAAACCATTCCTTAACAAAACTCGCTATTTATCAAAGCTCTGCCACCGACGGCATATCTTATCTCACAATTTTTCGGAGCATTGTTTACGTCTTAGTGAGTGTCTTACCGAATCTGTGAGGATTAAACTGAAAATTAATCGCTATTATTAAAGCAATGGAAATTGTAGCGAAATCTTCATTGATTTCAAACACTACAAAATTAAGCTTGCTGGGAAAGACATTTACACTACATCAGCACGATTCGTTAATTACGAAGCTTTCGTAATTAATCAGAAATCATAAGCAAACACTGACAAAATCATCAACAACACTTAGCGTGAAGAGATGCCCACCTAGGAAGGGGAGAGGACCTACACATGTTGCTTAGATTTCAATCAAGCAATTATTTTGCTAAAGTGTGTTTCTTTTGGGCTCATAAAATGGTTTGATTGAAGTCCATTTCTTCTCTCACGATCGATTGGTTATGCTCATTTGTGTTGTTGAGGTTGTAGAATCGCTATTTTATTCGGTTATTTAATTTGATTTTGAAAATCCTGTTCAATTGAGCATTTGATCCCACTGCTCCTGTAAATTATTAACTTATTTTTTTCAGCAGAAAAAATCATATATATTATTACCCAATGAACTTTAACAAACACTTTAATCATTAAATCGTATTTTTATTTATTAATAAATTAGTTATCATATAGATCCTCGAGCCGATATTTGCATCTCCAGTAAATAACTACAAATAAAAAATCACATTATGGAAAAAGTCTACATTATTGATAATTGAACTTTTCTAACAATTTCGCTAACAGGGTCTGCAGATGGGCGAGATAGATTTGCATATATATAACAAATAAGTACATTTTGCACATTTAAATTTCAGCTTTGTTGGTTTAAGTTTACCAAATAATTAGTGACTGATTTAGATGGTGATTATGAGCATTTACTTCCAAAAGCAAAATTTTGTTTATGTTTATTAGTATTTTTTTAAAGGAAATATTCAGAATATTGATATAGCAGCAAAAATTTAAGGTTTTTATTACTGCCACAAAAATGGTAATTTATGATGTAAAATAAACACTCAATCAATGAACACTTTCTAGCAAGGGGACTATCGCAACAGTATCCATCATCTCATTGGTGATTTCCTCATTAAATGGAAATATTTCCAGTTTTTTATAAAAAAGAAAATCTACTTCGTACGTGTTATCCTTTATTAACTAGCCCATGGCAAACAAAAATTTCAAGAAACATAGAAGAAGAATTTAACCGAAACCTAATTATTTTTGCTTTCTCTTTATCTCAATTGACATCTATGTGTTTCATTGCAAATCAAAATCTTAAAGGGGCAGCATAAGCAGTGAAGAAATTAGTTAATGAATCCTTTTAATTTAAGTCCAGAATAGTCGTCCAGGTTGAACGTTTTTAATAAAAAATGAGTATATTTCTTCGCTCACTTGAAAAGAATAAAAAAACCAATGAAAAATTAAATAGTTTAAGTTCGAAGCATTACATTCCTGTATTTTTTGTTTGGTTTCGAAACATAGTTGTTAATTTCTGCACAGTTCTAAAGTAAAAAATCGGAAAGCAGAATCATTCCCTTTTGTTTATATAAAATATAACTTGCAAATAATACCATCCTTTAAGCAACTAGTCAATCATGAAATTGAATATCATCTGAATGTGCACTTATGATGAATTATCTTTATTCTGTGACTCTATTATAAGACTCAATAAGACTGATTCTATGTTATATTCTCCCAAGCTAACGCTCTTAACTTCGTTAGGAGTTATGATATCTCCAATATAGATGGTTCTTGCTAGAGCGAGATTTGCACTCTTAATCATTTCAATTTTCAAATAAACCCATAACTTCAACTCTCTGATTCGCTAAATAAGTCCCTAATGTAGTATTTTGGAGAAATTTTGAGTTCAAAAACCTAAGTGATGTAAAAAACGTTTTGGCATAATGAGGATTTAGCATGCAGTGAAGTGACTAATTAAAGAATTTTT